>JAPYZC010010500.1:0-11542 GCA_030522665.1 Ichneumoninae sp. A BG-2022a
AATATATAATATAATATATAATATAATATATAATATAATATATAATATAATATATAATATAATATATAATATAATATATAATATAATATATAATATAATTTCTTATGTCATATATAGACATAAAAGACTCATAGACTGATGTCTATGATGATCTCTATGATGATGTCTATGACTCCGAACGACCGACATAGCTAACGTAAAAACGAATTTCGGAGCGGAGGTAAAAAAAAAATTTTGCCGTTGCGGCGAATTCGAGGAATCTCTATCGGGACACCCGTTAGCAAGCCGCATATATATTCGTGGTATGGCAAAGTCGCGGAGCATCCCGCGGTCCGACCCGATCGAGGATTTGCCGAGGAGAAGAAACCGAATAAGCGAAGGAGAGCGGTAACTGGCGGTAGCGGGGCGATGAAACAAAACTATCTCATTGTGTGTTAATAGGATTCCCGTCGTTGGTTCTCTCTCCGTTCCCCTCTCCCGGCCCTCCATTCCGATTTTGCCCCGTGGGTATGGGTATGGGTACGGGCCAGCGACGTTTACACGGCTTCGATTTTACTCGCGCTCGACGGGCATCCACTCCGCTCACGGTGACACACGTGTGCGCTCGCGCCCACCTCCGTCCCACGTGTATTTTATTCCCTCGTATTAAGGAGGTCGAAGAACGCTCCGGATTGGTCAAATTAGTGATTGATTTTTTTTTCTTTTTTCTGGCGTGGAAAATTTTTATCGTCGATGGGGGAGATTTTAACGCAAGTTTTTGATGTCGTGACAGATACTTTTTTTTTTTTTGGGTATTAAGGTCCGAGAAATTGGTGAATATTTTCTTAATATGCTTAGTGGAAGAAGTAGGGTTGGGTGTATTTATCTGTAATTTTGGAAACACATATTTATAATATAAAAGTTTTTTTATATTGTAAAGGATAATATAGGAAAAATATAAAAATTTCGTTTTAAGGAGGTCAGGAACGCTCCGGATTGGTCAAATTAATGATGGATTTTTTAAAAATCTGTCATGGATAATTTTTATCATGGATGCGGGAGATTTTAATGCAAGTTTTTAGTGTCGGAGAAATTCTTAAACATTCTCTTAATAGTTTTAGTGGAATAAGTAGGGATGAGTGTATTTATCGGTAATCTTGGAAACACAAATTTGTAATATAATTTTTTTTTACATTACAAAACATAATATACAAAATACATATTTATCTATATAGCTTTATATTTGTTCCATATTGGTTTTCTTTTATTTATTATATTTTACATCGTCAATTAGGGTAAAAGTGGAGAATACGACCCACCCGGATTAACACATGAGTCAGTTATAAATGAACTAGTCTCTAGTCACCACTTTTACCCTATATAAGAAATGAGAAACTTATTGTAGAATGAGAACCTTATTGTTTATTTAGTAGCTAAAATTCCATTATCGTTTTTTTCAGTTTTGCTTACGTCCAAATAGATATTTTTTCCCGCCCAAAAAAAAAAAAAAAATTATTCTCGATATTAGTACGAATGATTAACCGAAAATTGATAATTAATTTTTACTATTACGAAGAGCTCTTACCTGCTCCGAGCTGCTTAAAAGAGCGAGCGCCAGAGTAAAACCAACGGTATCACGTCCCCGAAGCTTTGAACATATCCGGCTCGAGTAGAAGGAATATCTATAGCTATCGCCCTATAAAATTACGCTGAAAATTCGTCGGGCAATTTTCGGGAGCTTAGCGGGTATAGAGATGCAGCGTCGTTTGCGCGGAGAGACGAGAGACCGGGAGACTCTCGAAGCCGAAAACGAGAGAAGGGAGCTCGCGCGCTCCGGGCTTTGGCTCTAAGACCGAGCCACATATTGGATCATATCGTATCTCCTCACACCCCATGAATAATGCATCTCGAGATCTCCCACTACTCCCGGCTCCCGAACGGCTGCACAGCGGCTTCGACATCGACGCCGAGCCAGGGAGGGTCTCCGGGGTTGAGCGTAGCAGCTCCGTAGTCACTGCGTACCTACTTTCGCCGGTAAACCGCGATTCCGACTCTTCTCTGCCCTTGCCATTTTTCTTCCTTTCTCTCATCATCGTCATCACATTTCCAGCGGTCTAATAAAAAATTGTAACTAAAGGATATTTTCGGAGCAAAAATTTGATTTTGGAGCAAAAATTTGATTTTGGAGCAAAAATTTGATTTTGGAGCAAAAATTTAATTTTGGAGCAAGAATTTGATTTTGGAGCAAAAATTTGATTTTGGAGCACGAGGTTGATTTTGGCGCCAGGTGTTGATTTTGGAGCAAAAAGTTGATTTTGGCGCCTAGGTGTTGATTTTGGAGCAAAAAGTTGATTTTGGAGCAAGAGGTTGATTTTGGAGCAAAAGGTTGATTTGAGAGCAAGATGTTGATTTTGGAGCAAAAGGTTGATTTTGGAGCAAGAGGTTGATTTTGGAGCAAGAGGTTGATTTTGAAGCAAGGGGATAATTTTGGGGGAACAGGTTGATTTTGAAGCAAGGGGATAATTTTGGAGCAAGTAGATCGCTCACGTACTTTCGCCAGTAAACCGCGATTCCGACTCTTCTCTGCCCTTGCCATTTTTCTTCCTTTCTCTCATCATCGTGATCACATTTCCAGCACTGTAATAAAAAATGGTAACTAAAATATCTTTTCGGAGCACGAGGATGATTTTGGAGTACGTACATCGCCATTTGCCAGATTTAAAATTCTCTTGAATCAAACCGATGACAAAATGTATACATTTTATACGTATATATAATACTGATATATATAATATAATATTGTAACGGCCGAGCCAATACATATAATACAAATTACATATAATACTGGTATATATAATATAGTGTATCTAATATAAAGTATTTATAAATATATTATCTATATTTATAAATTTGATTTGGAGTCAATATAGTATATCGAATGCCCGTTTCACAGTATCTTCTTCCTCCGTGTTAACTTCATTGTTAATTATTCCATTTTACTTTTAAGCGGAGAATTATGGTGGGGCGACCAATAAACGGTCTCTCAAATCTCCCCGCGCAATTCGCTCGCGGAGCACTTTAAAAAAAAAAAGCACTCGCGCAAGCCCGGCACCGAAAAGAACCTCGCCCGCAATTAAAGGCGCCATATATTTCACTTTAATCGAGGAGATCGGGCTCCACACGTACCGAGCGATCGGCCAACCCGCGATTTATTACACACTCCGCTCCCCCCCCCCCCTTCTCTCGCCCGTGAGGGAGATTATAATACCACGCTTTTGGATCCTCGCGCCTCCGCAAGGATGCTAATTGCGCGGTATATTTCCTCTCCCGATTTCTCGATCCTCATCGGTGATATCGCCGTTCCGAGTATATTCGAGACCTGTCGCTTACCAGCGTCATTCCCAACGATTTCATAAACTCGCTCGCAGTCGAAACATTTCGGATGCTGCGAGACCGATTTTTTTTTTTTTATTTCCTTCGACCTTTTTTTTTGTTAAAATGCTTAATTATTGAGAACTTTTTCCCGTGTTAAGGACTGCGAATAAAAAAAATATCGACAATGGTACAACAAAACTTAAGATCAAGTTAGAAAATACTAAATTACTTTTGTACACACCCCGATTTAACAAACTTATTTATTTATTTATTGGGTATCGACAGAAAAAGGCCTCAAGTCTCAACTGCATACGGTTTAAATTATTCGTATTAAAACAATTTAAAAAAATGTTAAACACTCAAATGCTATTTAATACGTGTTGCATACAAATTATAAAATTACAAATTTAATACGTGTAATACGTGTTATATATAAACGCTATTACACGTGAGAAAAACAGCGGGTTCGCCAGTAAAAACCTTTTTTTAAAAAAAAAATTATAATTGTTAATTATTGTGAATTATTATAAAAATAAATTTAAAAAAATATTAATGACTGCGAATAAAAAATAAAAAATGGTCAATGGTACGAAAAACTAAAGATCAGGTTTGTGCATATGAAGTTTTTTTAAGATTTTTTTTTTTTTTCGGGAAGTACGATTCGTTCGACTCCCCGCACGGGCGTATCACCCGGTAGCTTCCCGAGAAGCCACGATCGAAAGACGTACCGAACGAACAGTCCGAGTGTCGGAGCGTCGCCGAGATAAATCTCGGATTACCCACGCGCGGGGCGGAGGGAGGAGGGGCGCCCCTCCTCCCTCATCCTTTCACTCCTGCCCTCGCTTTTCTTCCTCCGCTTCGAGTCAAACTCCGAATATCTCTCCGCCTTGCCCGTTCTCGTGTCCTCCGACGTTGGGCCTCCTTCTCCGCCTCGTCGCGGCACGAGACGGGCTTAACCGGCCTTCTTACACCCTCGGAGACACAATAAGCGGGCAAAACACTCGTTTAACCAGGGTCCAACTTATTTTTTGTCTGCAGCGCGTACCCACGTATTTCCTATCGGCGAATAGTTCGCGACGTTCTCAGACCTATCTCAGATAAATATATTGCAAATATTATATTTATTTATCACATAAATTTAATAAATTATTTTAACGTAATATTTTATGTTTAATTAAATTTAATGAATGGAAATGATTTTATTTGTTTATTTATTATATTTATATAGGGAATAAATAAATTATATTATATATCCATGGGCTCGCCTTATACGGAGTTGGCCGTCTTACAGGCTCGGAGACACAATATGCGGGCAAAACACTCGTTTAACCGTGGTCTTATTTTTACTTATTTTTACTTATTTTTTGTCCTATCGGTGAATAGTTGCCGATATTCTCAGACCCTTAGATCTTAAATATTCAAAAATCTAAATAATTCATCATGAATTGAGTATGAATTATTCATATTTGAATATTAAAAATATTCGAATAATTTTAATAGTCTCAATATTCAAATTAGGTAAACGAATTATTTCAATAATTAGAAATATTAATTTGTTACAATAAAGCATAATTATCATTATAAATAACGTGATAAACAATGCGAATAGATGTATAAGAGAATTTGTTGTGCACGTTTAAGCTTTGGAAAGGGAATAATGTGCAACCGGGCGTAAGTTCTTCAGCCTTGTAATAATCAAAATTCTTCATTCAATGAATACAATTTATGTGCTCAGTTTCGTTGTAATGAGAATTATTCGAATTTTAAAAAATATTAACATTTTTGACTATTCAATTCAAATTTTGAATTGAATATCAATATTCAATTTCATTAATTTATTTATTATATTTATATAATAAATAAATGAATTCACTAATATAAACATAAAAATTGCTACATATTTGACGAAATATATTTCAAAATAAATTTGAAAAATTAAATATATGCCACACGTGTTTTTTTCCATCCGAATTGAAAGCTCATAGGCTCGCCTCGTCCGAATATACAACTATCGGCCAAGTTCGCCTCGACGCCCTAAAAAAAAAAAAAAAAAACCCGAATAAACTAATAAAAATCGCAGAACCGAGAAATTTCATTTAACGCGCCAGTTCGACGCTCGTGCACGCTCCGAGAAATCGAAGCTGAGAGATCGCAGAGGGCTCTGGAAAATGCAGAGCGGCGTCGAGCGCGCCGGAGGTGGGCGAGAAGGATCGCGAACTCGTAGCCACTTCGGGGATGCGAGAAGTACCTACCCGAACGAGCCCTCTTAAATTAATTACAGGGAAAAAGATTCGCTCGTGTCCGTATCTTCGCGGGGCTCGAGGGCTTCTGCGAGCTGTACGAGCGGAGAGGGCGAGGAGGGAGCGCGCCACCCCCGTCGGTAAAGAAGAAAAAAAAGAAAAAAAAAACGGCGATGCGACAACTCACCCGACCCGAGGATATATAAGAGGGTAAGAGGTAAAACCTGCCCTCGCGTACCCGGTCGACCGTTTCTCTCGACGTAGACGACGGGGAATCCTCGTTAGACGAGATACGAGACTGGAATGAGGCCGGGAGAGGAGAGAAAAAAAAGAACACGAAATCTCATCCGGAAAAATTCCTTCGCGTATCTAGGAAGGGCCTGTTGAGATTTAAGTTGTCGGGAATGTTAAGATCGGTTAGCGGTAACGGGCAAAAATGTTTTGGAGACTTTAACTGTCGGTAATAATTTTTTTTTTCATATTAATGGTTGGGGAGAATTTTTTTGGGGACATATTATTGGCTCAGATTTCTTATTTTTTTTGCCAGTTCGGTGCATTTGCTGTAAATGGAAAAAATGCTCACGGATCATTTTTTTATATATTCAATTATTGTTATTAAAAAACTGAGAAAATAAAGGTTTTCGACCGTAATTTCTACAAAGTTTTGTTTGGTAAATTTTGGTGTACTGCTGGTTTGGGACAATTTTTTCGAAAAGGAATATTGGTCAGATTATTTTTTGCCCATCAAGCGTCTTTGCTGCATCGGCCAAAAACATCCATACTTAACTTTTTAAATATTCTCAATTATTATTATTAACAATCTGAAAAAAATTGCGCGAATAGTAACAAAGTTTTTCGACCGTAACTTCATAAAAGATTTTTCTTTCGTAAATTTTTGTGTAAAAATTTGAAAACCCGGCAGCCGGCAGGAGGCTCGGCGGTTAAAGAGTTCGAGGCATTTTGTTAGCAGAAGAGAAGAATAATAAATATGAAAAAAAAAATTTAATGGTTCGGGACGATTTTCGAGAAACCATATTGTTCAGATTTTAGTTTTTCTATTCGGCGTATTTGACGTATTTTTAAAAATATCTTCAATATTATTAAAATTCTGAAAAAAATTGCGCAAATAGTAATAAAGTTTTTCGACCGTAATTTCAACGAAAATTTTTTTTGTAAATTTTGGTGTAAACATTTGAAATCCGGAAAGCTGGAAAGAGGCTCGGGAGTTCGGGAGTTGGAGGCGTTTTGTTAGCGAAAGAGAGGTGACAAGATTGGAGTAACACGGGTAGCTCCGAAGCCGACTCCGTGCGAAAGAGTATTCGCCCACGGGACCCGTAGAATTCGGGGCTTATCCTGGATCCTTCCTGAACGAGGATTCCTCGTTCGCGCGTATACTCGCGTAGCGAAACCTCTGTAATCCCATATAAGCGCAGTTAAAGTCCTCCAATAATTCCCAATGGCTTGATACGCGATACGATTAATCTCAGGATTTATATTTCACGATATAGCTCTCTCTTTCACGAGACTCTCCCTGCCGTCACCGTACGCAGTAAAAAAAAACAAAAACATTTGCACCTTTGACAACAACTTGTTGTTAAAAAAATCCTTTTAGAAAAAAAGATAAATAAATTTGAAAAATTAACAAATATAGGGATTTTTTTTAATGTTAAGGACTGCGAGTGAAAAAAAAAGATTGTAAATGGTACAAAAAACTAAAGATCAAGTTTGTAAATACTAAATGACTTTTCCTCGCACTCCGATTTAACGATCTTATTTTGTATTTTTTTTACTACGTATTGATAGAAAAAGACTTCAAAGTCCCTACTGTATCCGGTTCGGCGTTTTGCATTTTTTTTTAAATGTAAAAAGAAAAAAGCATGAATGCAATGATGCGTGGGGCAAAAACGACGCTTCGCAAATGAAAATCTATTGTACCAAAAAGAAAAAAGGAAATTAATGATTCAAAAATGTTAATGACGTCGAATAAAAAAGAAAAAAGTTACCAATGGTACGAAAGACTAAAGATCAATTTGATAAATACTAAATGACAATTGTTCGCACTCCGATTTTACCTTTTTTTTTTTTTTTTACTGTGTATCGACAGAAAAAGTCCCAACTCTATCGTTTGAGGTACTTTAAAAGAATTCCAAAAAATAAAAAAAAACTCGCTCGCTGTTCCGCGTGGGAAAAAACGTACGAATCGCGACGAGATTGCAGGGCATGCTGCGATTAAGCCATCGCGGCTAGAGACGTATATCCGCGAGCGCGTAACTTATTTAATTATATCGAATTTGCGTTAGCCGTTGGGAAGCGCGTGCCCGGTTTTCTCACGGCCTGGGCCGGACAATCGGGACATTCATTCGCGTTCCAGCGGCTCGGATTGTGCCCTCCCTCGATTCGCTCTCTGTAGAAATCCAACGAGTCTCGCGAAACGCTCCGCTCGGGGCAGCGTGTGTTGCCCCGCGACACGGAACGGACAGCCGTTTCTCTTAGCTCTTAATCGTTCGCGAGAGTACGGAATGTCCGCGCTCGTAGGGCAAACGAGCTGGCTCCGCTGTTCCGCCCGCGGTTCGCCCCGACGGACAAACGGACGAACAGAAGCTCCCTGGAAATTTAAACATGCGCCCGTTTGCCTCATTTATTTTCTCTCCTCCGTCGCTATCGCCCTCTTATTTTTATTCTTCGCGCGCCTTCCTCGATCTCACCTGCTCTCACGCGTGGCACCGCGCACCTTTTTTTTTTACCCCCCCGAACTCTCTCGAGATATTCGCGCGGCGGCGGCGAACAGGGAGATGAATGAGGACAAGGAGAGGAAGCCCCAATCGTGCACGATTGCTGGACTCGTTGGATGTGGCTGTATGTATATGTAGGGGAGAGAGGGGCAAAATGGGACAGTTGGGCAAAATTCGATTTTATTAATTAATAAATTAATAAATTAATTAATTTATTTATTTATTTATTTGTTTGTTTATTTATTTACTTATTTGTTTATTTGTTTATTTATTTATTTATTTATTTATTTATTTATTTAGTAGTGGTAGTGAACGAGATTTATTGCCAGTGTTTAATAATTTTTATAAAAGTGTCTCCTTATATTAGTTTTATTCCTATGTTAATTATACACCGAGGCAAAGGGCCATCGACCTGAGTCCTTCGGCCCGGGATTGTCTTCGGTATTTAGAAGGTTTTCTAATTTTTTACCGTTCCTTACATTGCGATTAAAAGATTTGTCGATTTTATATCGTGATTCTTTCGTTGGCCATTAATTCTAGTTGTTGATAGATTGTGATATGGGGGGAATTTGTGTCTATTATTTATTTATTTATTTATTTATGTATTTATTTATTTATTTATTTATTTATATATTTACGCGATAAATCCTTTTACTTTATACAACAATAAAAATAGATCAGTAAATTATGAAAGTGTTTCGACAATTAGAATAAGGTGACTAAAACTGGACAAAATATTTTCCTATAATTTTTCGATGCCCCATCGACACGTCCGGATTTTACGCCCCGTTTCGCCTCGCTCTTTTCTATATATACATCGTTCTGATATTTCTGTAAACTTCAGAAAAATTTAAATCCATTTAAATTTTAGAGAGTTATGATCCAATAAAAAAAAATTAAAATTCCAATTGCGTCATGAAAGCAACTAAAAACTTGCGAAAACAAGAATCAATACAGAGATTCCTTTATCGGGTTGGTGCCTGAAAATCTTTTAAATTATAGAATCAGTGTAAATTTGTTCCGATTTTTTTAAAACACGTTTTTGAGATTGGGTTTCCGATGATAAAAAAAATCTCACGTGCGGTCAAAAAAATCTGACAAAAATTCGTAAAAAAAAAAATGAACAAAATCGACGCGGGCGAAGTGCACGGGCTGCTGAATTAATGTGGAATGCGCTATACGTATATGTCTATATAGGGTAGAGCGGGGAAAAACGGCCGGAAAATCGGGATAGACGATGGGGTAAAATGGGCCCCTAAAATTATCGAAAAATAGCATTTCCAAAAACGCAATTTTCCGATAATTTTGCAACGTCCCGTTTTGCCCCATCGACGCATTCCCATTGTCTGTTCCATCTTGCGACCCCCCCCCCCCCCCCCCCCCCCCACCGCGCGTGTGCAGGGAGGCGGGTGGCCGGCGAGCACCGCACTTTGTTCAAGGGCGATCCTCTCGATATATAGCGTTGCAGAGGGGAACAATATAGGTGACGAACGGTGTAGCATAGTTCCGTGAGGGTTGCGCGAAACTCACGGGGCCCACGTACGGGTAAAGCTATATAGTCCCCCCCCCCCCTCTCATTCCCCTCTGTATGAAATATCAACCACCATGAAACTCGAACGTCCTGAGAAAAACCTCGTTGGCGGGCGAACCGATCGTGAACTTTCTGAAGCTTGAGCCGATTTTAGCCTCTCTCTTCTCATCGGACGCCGAGTTTCCGCCGAACGAATTTCTCTCGTTACAACTTTATCCCCGTCGTTTCTTTTTCTTATTTTATTTAAAAAATTTAAATTAAAAAAATTTAATAAAATTAGGTTTCATTTTTTTTATTTATTGTTTTTTTGTTTTACGTATCTGTGGGAACAGCTGAGCTATGTTTGGTGTATCTGGTTTATGGGAAAGGGTTGCATCGAGGCCGCCGCGCGTATTATACCGTCCGGACGGCGTTGGATGACGCGGATCTCACGACGGGTAGCGAGCCGGCTAACTCGCTGCAACCCAAGCCACTCGTGTTTCAAGTCTCTCGATCGCATGGGTGACGACGCTCCGTGCACTTCCTTACGCCACTCGAAGACGAAGCCGAATCTCGTCAGCGTTTTCTTAACCCTTTGACCCGCAGTGGTGTGTATAAATATATATATATATATATATATATATATATATATATATTTTACCGCGTTAAAGTTACCACATTTTTGGACGGCAAGGGTGAAAACATGTCGACATTTTTGCAGAGTTCTTAACGCTAAGTGAAACATGCACCACGTGACACATTAGTGAGTTGCATTTTTTAAAATATATGCCATGTAAAAATGATTGACATTTGGATAAAAACCGATTCAATAAGCACTGTTGAATTCTACACCTGCTAATACTTTGCTTTTTCGCGAAATGTCTGCAATCTTCGATTGTCATTCATTACAGTGTTCGTTAGCGACTGAGGCCGTTTCACCTTGCCTTGAAGGGATGCTGGATCTTTTTTTTATGTCCTTACTTACTTTCTTGGCACATTTACATATCAACCTCTCACAACTCTACCTGATAACAACTCTTCCAAAAAACTCAACTCTAAAAACTCTATCACATAACAACTCTACCAAAAAACATCTCTATCGTATTCCAACTGTACCAAAATCTCTACCAGAATGGCAATAAAACTCTACCGGAATACAAGGCTAGACGGTAACTTTGTGTTCCGTAGAGTTTTATTTCTTCTAGTAGAGACTTTGGTGGAGTTTTTATCTAGTAGAGTTGTTTGGTGAGAGATGTCTTCTGATAGAGTTGTGAGTTTTAGAGATGTAAATGTGCCGATTTCTTAGTTACAATTTATAATTGTTAATATGCTACGCAGATGATTCAAATTGTGACATAAAGTCAATAACAACGTACCAGGAATTAAGAAAATCGAATATTACAGTTTGCGAAAAACATGAACGTAGGTCACGATTCTCTCATAATACGTATCTGAATTCCAGAATATTTCGTCTCCCACAAAATAGATAGCAGCGAGCGAGAAAATGTCGACCAAAATGCAAACAAGAAAAAGGGTGAATCTTCAAATTTTTTACCCACCGTTTAAAAAATTTTTATCATTGTTTTATTTCTGGCGAAAAATGATGCAAAACTTGCGTATTACAGAGATCGATAATACTGTTCAGTCAAGCCACGAACAATAGTGTGACAAAACGCTTTCGTTCCCAGTCAACCCAAACAAAATGA
>JAPYZC010010504.1:0-23380 GCA_030522665.1 Ichneumoninae sp. A BG-2022a
AAGAAAAATCAAAATAAAGATAAAAATCTGAAAAAATTCATACGTATTCCGAAAAATGAACGAATCATTTTTATAAAAAAAAAGTTGAGTTACCACATACTTTGATGAACAATTTTTTTTCAACAATTTGTTAATAACATTTTTAAATGGTTATTATGTAAAATTAGTATTTTCAATGCCTATAACAAGTATGCATTTTTTCAGTTATTTATAACATTGGGAAGTGTTTGCAATTCTTGCCTGAATTTCTCGAATTTAGGCAAAATGAACACCACTCGCTCCAACCTTCTTAAGTGTTTAATAGATAGAGCTTAATCGGTGAATTTTTTCTCCCATTAACAAGTTGTTGCCATTTTTTAATGACCACAACTATTTTAAAAATCTACTTGGTGAATTCGTTTGACATTAAAACTGGTTGAAAAAGAATAATTCTTCTTTGAAAAAACTTAACGGAAATTTACCGTCATGAAAATTTGCATTTATCAGTTTGCGTGCGTGCAAAACATCGTTATTTATAGTTTCGATGCACAATATTTTGGATAACAATACGATACAAAACAATAGTGAAAATTTTGCACTTGTTTAACTAACATTCCGTGCACCAGCAACTGACCCAACAATGCAGTAAAATTGATTATAACTTTCACAAGCTTGCGGCAGTTTGAGTAATTAGAGGTGGGAACGCTTCCCCAATCAATCCAGAGGATGTGCAATTGTCTCAAAACCAAAGTTAACGTCATCGGATTCGATATTTCTAATGAAATGGTGGGTTCCACCAAATAACAGCCATTCACATTGTTTCCGATGATCTAATGAGTAATCACTTTATCTTCCCTGAGTCCGAAAAACGTTATGGAATTGAAAGTAACGATGTTAAATTGATCCAGTCACTGCACCAACCGAGCTCTTGAAATGTCCGTATTGGTTTATTTGCTCGTCCTTAACGAGCCTCGCCCCACTTACAGGGCAATTACGAAATAATTCCCACATTTAGGACAACCGTTTCACCGTTAAATCGTTCTTGAACTTGAAATCTCTCCATCGAAAGGTACGATGGCCATAGACGAGGCGCCCGGCGAAGGTTCGCTCTATCGCATCGGCACGGACATGGTACCGAATCCGATACTGAGAAACGCAACGATCAGTAACGGTCTGACTTGGAGCCACGACAACAAGACCTTCTACTACATCGATTCGCCGACGAAGCAGGTCCACGCTTACGACTACGACGAAGACTCCGGTGAAATTTGTGAGTGATTTTTCAACCGTCGAACATAATCTCTCCGCCACCCAAATTCACCTGAAAAATTAAAGGAAAAAAATCACATTTTAGCGAACATGCGTGTTTTGTTCGACTTCGTGAAGAACAACATACCCGGTGTTCCCGACGGTATGACGATCGATTTCGTTGGAAATCTTTGGGTCGCCTGCTACAATGGCCATCGGGTAAATACACGAGAGGATAATACGATTGCTGAATTCGTCGTAAAACCATTATACATATTCCTCTCGTGGTAATTTTTTTTTTAGGTGCTCTGCGTGGATTCATTGACAGGAAAGCTGGTGAGAACCATAATGATGCCAGTGCGGGACGTGACCAGTGTTGCATTCGGTGGACCGAATCTCGACACTCTTTACGTGACGACGGCGAGAAAAGACATGAGTGCAAAAGATCTCGAGTCCCAGCCTCAGGCCGGTTCGGTGTTCGCTGTGACGGGCCTCGGCATCAACGGCCGTCCGATGCTCGCTTACAGGATGTGAGACGTCTTTCTTTCTGCGACGCGGCGACTGCAAACAAATAAAATAAAATAATAAAAACACGATGCCAATTCTAGAGTTGACTTAATGAATACTGTGTACCAATGATAAATATTTGTTATTAGCTCATTTTTAAATAAAAATGTAAAGTGCATTATTTTCAGAGGCTAATTGTGTCTGAAATATCATTTATCACATTCGGGTTAATTCGCGTGTCGACTTGCTGTGTTTTCATCGAACCGACACCGCCCCGAGGCGATGACTGCGACCAAAATAAGCCCCTTCGGGCCTCGTCTATTGAGGTCTCTCTCAAAACGTAAAGTTATACTGGTATTTTGTATTTTTCAGGTAGTAACAGATTTTGCGATGACGAATGTATAAGGCACTTCTTTTCGCTTACGCTCGGTCGTGCCTAAAGCTGTTCTTAGGGGGCTTGGACGGCAGAACACGAAATAAACGAATCTTTCTATCTGTCTATCTAGCTTAACGAATAATGTATACCAATGATAAATATCGGTTATTAGCTCGAGCAAAAAAAATAAAAATGTGAAAGCAAATAAATTATATGTACAGGCAAATCTTATCTCAAAAATCATTTATACAATTGGCCTTAATTCGCGTGTTCACTTCCTGCGTTTTCATACCATTGAAAAAAGTGTGAGCAAATAAAGTGCATTCAGAGGCTAATTTAATCTGAAATATAATTTATACAATTCGCGTTAATTCGCGTGTCCACTTGCTGTGTTTGCACCGAACGATATATTGTTAATCAGACATTTAGCAGATTTGTTTGTGCAGTAAACGAAAAATCGACAACTTTCATTATCGCAGTCAGAATAATAAATCGGGTAAACCGAATTGCAGTTGTAATTGAAGGCTCGACAAGACACAAAATGTTATTTGCATGCGCGAGATAAGGATATTTCTATTCTTTCGCGCGCTCATCAATCTCGCGGTGGAGATAGCGATGAAACGCGGAAGAAGCGCTGTTAAAGTTAGTTAACTGTTCAGTATTCGACGGTGTGTGCCAAACAGTTCTGCGAATTTATGTGCCGAAGATAACGAGCAGTCGATTATTCGTCGGTGAATAAAATATCGCTAATCGAAATAGGAACATTTGCGTGTACACATAATTAGTACGAAACTAGATTTCTCGTATCCCTGATAACGATTTCTATTCGTAAATCTTCTTTTTTTCCCCGGAAATTCAGAATAAGTCACACTAGGCGGGCTTGTGCGCTCGAAACAACTCTTTCGATCGATCAAGCAACGTAGAAATTATATCGCACGGTTGCATAACTGTCGATAGAATTTCGCAAAATCTCGAATTTTTTTTTTGTAGAAATTTTCGAAGCGCGAGGGTTACCGAAAATGATCGTGAAGATATACAAAAAATCCGGGATCGCGATCGCATTTTGCATCACCTTGATACTCGCAATGTGAGGAAAAAGCTACAACGTTGGATCATGTTAATTTTTTTTGTTACCGATAAAAGTTTGATTTTTAATTAATTTTTGTTACGATTTTCCCTGCAGCCTTATTTATTTCTATGTTATACGAACCGCGACTCATCCAACGACGAGTTCGCCTTTAAAGAGGCCCGGCAAATTAATAATAGACACGGACGCCGGTGGAGACGACGCGGGAGCGATCCTTCTGGCTCTGGAGGCCGAGAAACATGCGAGGGAAAATGGTTTCGAAGTTATAGCGATCACGTGTGTTTACGGAAACACAAATTTGACGAACGTCGAGTCGAACGTGAGGAAGATATTGAGCGTCGCGAACAGGGTTGATGTGAGTGTGAGGGATCCGTCGGTTCGATTTTTGTGCGCGGTTTACATCGAGCAGTGGTCTCGTGCCGTTCACAGATTCCCGTATATTCCGGTGCTCAAAAGCCGCTCGTAAAAAATTACACGAAAGGCGCTGCCTACGGTGAGGACGGATTGGGCGATTTCGAGTTCGAAGGGAAAATCCTCGGCGAGATCGACAGATCCACGCACGCCAGTCTTCGTCTGATCGATCTTGCGCGAGAGCACAAAGGTTTCAAATGATTACGAAAAGAAAAAAAAATTAAGTAATATTGAACGATTACGGTTGTACTTGCGGACAGCCTAAGCCCACGCGATTTCAGAGAGAATTGAGAGAGGAATTGCAAACATTTCTCGATGGTATAAAAACCTGAAAAAAAATCAACAATATGGACGGTACTGAAAAATTGATTTTGCATGATAATAATTCCAAAATGTTATTAACAAATTAACGAAAAAAGAATTTCCCAACAAATCACCCGGCAACCTAACTTTTTTTCATGTAAACGATTTTTTTATTTTTCTGAACACGTATGAATTTTTTCAGATTTTTATCTTTATTTTGATTTTTCTTGTTTTTTACATGGAAAAATGCGCAAAAATCAAAATAAAGAAAAAAATCTAAAAAAATCATTAAAAAAAAGTTGAGTTACCGCATATTTTAATGAACAATTTTTTTTCAACAATTTGTTAATAACATTTTGAAATTATTGTTATGCAAAATTAGTCTTTTCAGTGTTTATAATAAGTATGCATTTCTTCAGATTTTTATAATATCGGCAAGTGTTTGGGATTCTTGCCCGAATTTCTCGAATTTAGGCGAAAGGAACACCACTCGCTGGAGCTACCTTAATTCTGTCTGAACTCACGTGAGGTCGAACTCTCCGTTAGTACTGCCTCATAAAGTCTTGGTACAATTTTTTTCAGGAAATATCAGCGTCGTGGCGCTCGGCCCGCTGACCAACGTCGCACTTGCGATCAGCCTGGATCCCGCCTTCGTTTACAACGTGGAACGTTTCTACGTTACGGGATCCAGAGTTGACGGAGTGGAGAGCAACGAAGTGGAGTTCAATTTTTATCAAGACCCGCACAGCACCTTTGTTGTTTTTAACTTCACGAGGGGACTTCCGGTTGTCTCGTTGCCGTGGAAGACCGCTCTCTCGGCTGCGATTTCGAAGGCAAGGACGATCTTCCGTTGTAATTGATCTTAGTCTGACGTCCGAATCTCTGCCAACAGAAATGGCGGACCGACGTCCTCGGCGCGATGGACTCGAGGCCGATTAAGTTTCTCAATAAGATCGAGGCCGGAAGTCCCGAAGAGCCGACGTGGAGAGCAGCCGATATGATGATAACCGCGTCGATTCTGTGGCCGGATTTGATAACGCGATCTCGACTGACGAACGTGAGTCCCGTCTACGATGGAACTGCCCGAGGCTCCGTCTCAGTCGATCGCTCGGATGGACCTGGAAAAAATAAAAACGCTATAATTATCGAGGCTTTCGATGTCGAGCGATTCAAGAAAGTTTTGCTCGACACTTTCTCTCAATAATGCGTTTTATGTACTCATGTTTAAGTCCTCGCTATTATAATCGGAGAAGAGTGAAATATTTACCTGTGTGGAATAATGAAAAGGCAATGTTAATATTGATTCATTTAAAAATTGATTTTTTTCTTACTTTTTATATTGATTGATTTTATATTGAGTTAATATTGATTGATTCATTAAAATTTTTTTTTCTTACTCCTCTGTCTTCTATAGACGATCTGTTCTTTCCTTATTGAGCGATCGACACCTCCGCTGCGGTATTATCTCCGACTGCTAATAACGCTGAAACCGCTGAGACACTGAGAGCGTTTCGAGAGTCGCGGATTTCGTTTCACTCGGGACTTCTCCGAACGGCGGTTGAGCACTTGTAAGGCTTACGAGTGTGTCGAGTTTGATTCGAGGTCGACGGGGCTCCGAGGCTGCGAAGTTTGTGACCTGCAAAATTTGTAGACGAAACAAGATTAACAAAAAATAAAGTTATATCGACGATTTGAAGTAACAAGGATTTTACAGTAAATAAATGGTATCTTCTGAATTTCCATGGGAAGCGACTGCCGACAGAGCGCCCGAGCATGCCGACAGAATTGTTCTCGTTACTGGTGCCGCAGATTTTTTCATATATTCTATTCTGACAATATTTTTATGAAGTAGCGTTTAGTGAAAAATTCAATTTTCATCGCTATGTTCACAAAACTGCACTTACTGAAAAATGCAATTTTCAAAGAACTGCATTTAACGAAAAATGAATTTTTTATCAAATTGTATTTTGTGAAAAATGCAATTGTTATTGCAATTTTCACAAAATCGTATTTTGAGAGAAATACAATTAAAATTATGAAATTAAATTGTGCCATTTATTCAATTGCAATTATGCAATTTATTCAATTGCAATTATGCAATTTATTCAATTGCAATTATGCAATTTATTCAATTGCAATTATGCAATTTATTCAATGGCAATTATGTAATTTATTCAATTTATTCAATTGCAATTATGCAATTAATTATGCAATTTTCATTGTAATTTTCACAAAATTGTATTTTGTGAGAAACGCAATTTCGATTGCAATTCTCGTAAGTTTCAAACACGAATCGACTCACCTTGTCGTCGTCATCGGGCATTTTGCGCGATTAAACGCATAGCTCTGTTCGCATTCAGCAGTCGTCGATACCTCCGAGAATTTGCATCGAGAGTGTGATACATCAGGACATGTGCGAGGCGAAGCTACCCGGTAGACAGATTTCCTCGATCGGATTTCTCCAGACAGCCTGCAATGAAGATATACGGGTGATTATATATTTCAAATGCCCATTTTAATTACAAAATAAAATGTACAGATGTTCTTTCCTATCCAATTTGAAGCAATCATCTATAAAACCGACACGAGTGTAATCGTTTGTAAAATGATTGCCCATCTGTTAAAACCGCACGTGGAAAAAAAAATTATATGAAACTTATTATATATAAACACATGGGAATTTGACCCTTCGATACACGAGGTGCACTCGAGTGTGTCGGCTTTTTTTTTGTAAAAGATTACCCATTTGTAATTTTTCGGACCGGTACACAATGCCCACAGCTGATTAATCAAATTTTTTACATTTCAGCGCGATCTTGCAAACATTGATGTTCCCATATCTCGTTGTTCTTCGTTATCTCGAAGAGAGTAATTTGCCCTTGTAGATTTGGATAGAGACATGCTCGTGGTTGGTTATTTGAACTATAATTCGGCGGGGATAGAACAAATATTTTAGAATCTAGTAAGACGAGTACAAAAGAGTCGCGGTCTTTAGGACGAGACCATTCTACCGCTCCGAAACCCTCACAGTCGACGTGATATCAATTTGTAACGAAGTCACTTCTCGTATGTAAGTAAACTACATTATTTTGCCGATTAATGTTATCGTTATTAAGACAATAATATTATGGCGAGTTGCAATTTTTACCGATTTTTTTTTCAGCTTGAGGGTAAACCGGAAGTAATGAAGATGTACGGAAGATCATGCGTCACGGCCGGATTCTTTCTGATCTTAATATGTGCCAGGTGAGCACAATATAAAAACGCGTCGATCGGGTCTTAGTATTTTTTTTTGTTTTTGTTTTTCATGGTGGCCTTTTTTGGCCGGAAAAAAATTCCCTGACTTTTCACTCACCAATTAAAAATGTTCCAAACTGACCAAAAAAAATTAATAACGCAAATGAAAATTCCTAATTATTATATTAACATTTAATTATTTTTTAAAAATGTTCCCATTTTTTTATGGCTCCCGTCTATGTACTTCTTATTTATTTATAAAAGGTTCGGCGACAATTTACTTCTTCCCTGACCAATTTTGAAATTCCCTGACATTTCCCTGATTCCCTGACCACTCGGACCGCGGCCACCATGGTTTTTTCTTTCTGGCTAACACTAAAATATGCTCTCAAATTAGTTCGGCTATGAAAAATCCCGGAAAAATTATACTAGACGTGGACGCTGGTGGGGATGACGCGGCAGCGATTCTTCTCGCCCTGGCACTCGAGGAAAAGATGAAGAACGACGGCTTCGAGATTATCGCTATAACTTGCACGTACGGTAACACAGCGTTGCCGAATGTCGAGCAGAACGTAATGAAGATATTGACGATCGCTAACAGGAACGACGTGAGTGTTAATTATTTAATTGCTCCAATTTTTTTTCTATGCACAGAGCAGACAAGAACTTTATGAAATCCACAGATTCCCGTTTACACCGGTGTGAGTAAGCCACTGATGAAAAATTTTACGCTCGATTATTATTTCGGCGCGGACGGACTTGGCGATATTGATTGGGGCGAGGAGATCACCGCAAGTATCGATCGAACGAAACACGCCAGCGTCGCCCTAGTCGATCTGGCCCGTGCCCATGCAGGTATTTGCAAGATTATCACGGACAACAAAAAACCCTTTACAAATCGAAAATCGCGTTAAAAATAGAAAAATAGAAAATCGCGTTAAAAATAGAAAAATAGAAAATCCTCTTAAAAATAGAAAATCCTCTTAAAAATAGAAAATCCCCTTAAAAATAGAAAATCCTCTTAAGGTAGCTATGTCGCTTCCCGCTCATCTCGCATAAGTTTTCGAAAAGGAAGTGAATATTGCAAGTACTTCTCGATGCTATAAAAATCTGAAGAAATGCATGCATATTAAAGGCACTGAAAAGATTCATTTTGCATTATAATAATTCCAAAATGTTATTAACAATTTTATGAAAAAATTAATTGTTTAACAAATTACCCGGCATAACTTTTTTTAATTGAAAATGATTCATTTATTTTTCTGTATGAATTTTTTCAGACATTTTTTCTATATAAAAAATTAAAAAATCAAAGCTAATTAAAAAATCTGAAAAAATTCATACGTATTCAGAAAAATAAACGAATCATTTTCATAGAAAAGAAAAGTCGTTTTGCCGGGCAATTTGTTAAACAATAAATTTTTTGATTAATTTGTTAATAACAATTAGGAATCATTATTATGCTAAATGAATCTTTTCAGTATCTTTAATCTGCATGAATTTCAGATTTTTCAGATTTTCATATAATCGAGAAGTACTTGCAATATTCGCTTACTTTTCTCGAACTTATGCGAGAAAATCAAGAATCCTTTTAAAAACGGAAAATCCCTTTAAGAATCGAAAATCCGCTTAAAATTCGAAAATCCTCTTAAAAATAAAAAATCCCCATAAAAATAAAAAATCCTCTTAAAAATCAAAAACCCCTTAAGAACCGAAAATCTTCTAAATTGTGAAGTACAACGCGCACCTTGTCTTGCCCTTATTTTCCAGGAAACATTAGCGTGATGGCCCTCGGTCCGCTGACCAACATCGCGATCGCCATAGCCCTGGATCCGAACTTCGTCGACAACGTCAAGCGACTGTACGTAATGGGAGCGAGCGTTCCGGAATTGGGAAACTCACCGCGGCACGAGGAGTTCAATTTTTCTCAAGATCCGGCGAGCAACTATATAGTATTGACGAGCATGAGAGGACTTCCGGTCATCTTACTGCCGTGGGAGACTTCTATCGCTCCCCAAATTCCAATGGTAAAAAAAAAAAAAAAAAAAAAAAAAGACCGGGTCCAAAAAAAAAAAAAATAAACCTAAAAACACACAATTTTCACCTCCCAAAGTTGAGCACAGACATTTCGCACGTCCGAGATGGGAATTGCCGGATTTGATTCTGGCCGCTATAGCGCTGCAACCGGAACTGATAACGCGTTCTCATCTGACGAACGTCACCCCGGTGGTCGAGGGACCGGCTCGAGGCTCCGTCGAGGTCGACTTTTACGGCAGATCTGGAAGGAATAAAAACGTCTTAATTGTAGGGGCTTTCGATGTAGAAGGCTTCAAGCAGATGTTGCTCGATGCTTACGCGTAGAATAAAATTAATTAAATAAATAAAATTTGACTGGAAGTGACGTCACAATGATATTTTTTTACAAGTCAGAAATGCGATTTTCGAACAGGGAAGCAACGTATTTTCGTGGAAATTTCAAAAAATCTAAATTCCATAATAGATAGCAAGAGTGCGAGGCGCGATCCCCATCGACCACCTGCTAGTAGATAAAGAATGTACTCACATTGAATAATCTTTGTTGATTTACCACGAAAAGAGAATCCGCAATAGTTCTCAGACTCGTAAATCTCGAGCGAACAGTCTCGGCATTTTGCGTTGTTCTAGGCTACTCCGTTGTCGAAATAATATTGGCACAGTTGATATGTTGGCACAGCTGATATATTGGCACAGCTGATCGACTCTTGGTGCTCGGCAAGTCGCAGCTCGCTCTGCTTCACTCCAGCCAAATAAAAATCGATACATTTTTCCACTTCGGCCTCGGCGAGATATTCCCTCTGTGTACAAACGAAACATGAATGAATAAAAAAACAGTTGATAATAAAAATTTTCCAATCGCTTCCTCGTAAAAGCTGGAAATTGAAATTTCCATACGCCTTTTTCATAAAAGTTGAAAATTGAAATTCGCGAAGCTTCTTCTATGAGGAAGCATTGTCTGTATTTTTGGCTTCCTCATAGAGGAAGCTTCGCGAATTTCAACAATTTTCAGATTTTTTCAACGTCAACGTCTTAGACTTTGATGCAAAACCGATTCAGGTTCAGTGCGTAAAAAAATATAACATCGTCACGTTTCATTTTTTCGGATATGCGTTTGGCGCGAAACAATACATGGAAGTATGCGCGCCTGAATTTTTTTTTGACCTGTCGATTTTTATTCCTGAATTTCTAGTGATACCTCCTTATCTAGCTTTTTAATCCCGTCATATCCACCGTCTTGTGTATGCCTTGCTGTAGATCACGATAGGCACCTGGGTTTTTCCGCGATGCCATCGGAAAGCAAAGAAATCGTTGTTTAAAAATACCTAAAATGTAATTCCATGTATTTTTCCGCGCTGATCACGAATCTGATACTTATTTTATTCGCAGATGAATATTTGATCCGAAAATATGCGTCTTAAAAAAATGCATGAAAAAAAATTCAAAATGACATAAAATTTAAACGCTTCGACCGATTCTCTTCAAATTTTAATGGGATCGTCGGGTGATCATATTCCATCTGTGTACGCGTTTTTAGCCCGATAACTAAAAAATTCCGAGCGCTAGAGCGCGTACAGACATTTTTGAAGAAATAAAAAATGGCGTACAAAACAAACAATTGAACATTTTTGACGAAATTTCGACCAAATGTTGACTATTGACGACACATGATGTGTGCCAAATTTCAGCTTGATCGGTCAAGGCGTTCTCGAGTTATAGCGGTTTGATTTTTGCACGTCCATTTCACACACACACACACACACACATACATCCGGACATTTTTTCTAAATGTGATTTTTCGACGTTTTGGAACATTCTGAACACGTTTTCATTAAAATCTCGATTTTTTTTTACCAAGACAAAGCTTCCTCTGTGAGAAAGCAAAATATGGAAAACGCGACCATCGATCATCGGTTGATAATATTTTCTTACGTTCCTGTTTGGCCTCGAGGGTCGGTTTTTTCTTATGCTATTCTTAGCGTTCCTGTCGCTCGTCACCCCGTCCTTCGACGATGTCGCCCAAATCCTTGATCCATCCTCCAAGACTTTTCGACAATTTTTTTGTTCTGCAAGAAACCGTGTGTCGAATTGACGAACACAAACGGGAGTTCTACAACTCAAAACACGAGAGTGCTGATCATGAAATATCGTTTATTGAAAGCTTCCAATGAGCTTATCGTGAAAAAAGTTGTAAATAAATTATAGTACGTAGAAATAATGTTCAGTCGTTGCCGCGTTGTTCACGCAGGCTACACGCCCGCGTGTGCACACACCCACACACACACACACACACACATATACATATATATATACCACTGATATTTTAATAGCTCAACGCTAAAACTGAAATGGTTTTATCACAATGTGTCCCCTTCGGAATAATATTTCGTGGATTATCGAGGCCGGTGTCTTGGGTCTGGAATTCTCCGGACCTGGGATCGAGCGAACAATCGCCGTGGCTCCTTGGAAACTTCTCAATCGCCCAGAGTTATTTTCTCCGCGCTCTCCTTCCCAATTCCTCAAGGTAGTTCTTGCGAATAGTGTTCACTTCGCATAAGTTTCAAAGGAAGGAGAGGGAATTATTAACACTTCTGGATGGCATAAAAATATGAAAAAAATCAAGGATATTAAAGGTGTCGAAAAAATTACATAACAATAATTCCAAATATTATTTGCATAACAATAATTCCAAAATATTATTAACACACTGACGAAAAATAATATCGTTCAATAAATTTCCCGGAAACCTAACTTTTTTTTATGAAAATGATTCGTTCACTTCTCTGAATAGGTATCAAGTTTTTCAGATTTTTAAATTCACTTTGAATTTTTTTTTATATGGGAAAAATGTGTGGAAAGTTACAAAATTTAAAGTGAATTTAAAAATCTGAAAAAATTCATACGTATTCATAAAATGAATGAATCATTTTCATTTCTTAAAAAGTTAGTTTTCTGGGAACAATTCCGTTGAATAATTTTATTTTTAATTAATTTGTTTATAGCATTATGGACATATTATTTTGCAAAATTTATTTCTTCAGCACCTTTAATATGATTGATTTTTTTTCAGATTTTGTTACCATCGAGAAGTCTTTGCAATTCCCTCTCGATCCTCTGAAACTTATGTGAAGTGAACACTGTTCGCAAGGACTACCTTAATCAGCAAGAGTTATTATCTCGACGATCTCCTTCGAATTCCTCAATCGTCCGAAGTTATCTCGACGATTTCCTTCGGAACTCCTCAATGGTCCGAAGTTATCTCGACGATTTCCTTCGGAACTCCTCAATCGTCCAGATTTATCGGACCAGAGTTATCATTTCGACGCTCTCCTTCCGGACTCCTCGACCATCCAAGGTTATTATCCAACGAAGATATCCGCGCGGCACGAAATTTCATCGCCAGCAAGTCCCCGTCAATGCACCGAGGAAAAAAAAAGTCCACTTCTAGAATTTTATTCTCCAAGTGAACTTCCCCGAGCGAAGTTCGCCCAATGCAAAAACCCAGCCGTTCAACCTTGACGAAATTTAGTCTCACGAGGATATTTTCATCGTCATATTATCCGACCTCTCCTCAATCGTCCAGAGTTATAATCTCGACGCTGTCCTTGGCGTGTTTGTTGTCCTGTTTCTTGGAGGCGTTGCCGCTCGTCTTGGCCCTCGGCAGTTCGTAGACCGACATGCAGTCGGAGCTGGTGGTCCTGACGTTGTCAGCGAGTTTCTGGGGTGGCACGACGCTGAGCGAGACGGGCATATTCTTCGAGTATTCTCCCTGGCCGGTTTTGCCATGGCTTTTCTGTTGGGGTATTATCTCCAAGTGCGAGTGCTGCTGAAGCTGCGAGAGCATCGACAGAGTCTCGGCCGTGTTCGATGCCGGTATCGGACTCTGCATGGGCGGCATCTCGAGTGTCGCCGATTTCCCTTTGCCAGAAGTCTTTCTGAACGGCGGATGCTTCGGCGGCGGCGGAGGTTTCTGAACAGACTGGCCGACGGCGCTGACGGAAATGCCGCTCAGCTCCGGCGGAATAAAAGGCGTCTGTCCGATAGACCCGCCGGACGACATCGTGCTCAGGAGGCTCTGAAGATTGTTAGGCATCTGCGGTATGGTGACTTTCGGCACTTTCTGCTTCTTCGTCGTGGCGCCGCTCTGCGGCTTCGGCGGCTGCGGCTGCTGAGCCATCTTCTTGGAGAGGAGCTTGTGCTGAAGGGACGTTCCTCCGCCCCCGCCCCGAGACGGCGGCATGCCCATCGAGATCGTCGGCTTTATGCTCAGCGCCGATCCCTGCAGAGCCGTGTGGGCGGCCTGCGGCAGACTTCCGGTGTTCGAGCCGGGGTTTCCGGCGCTCAGAGACGAGTGCGAGACCGAGGAATTGTGCGCCGGCTGAGGATCGGTGAGCGACTTTGAGACTCGTATCTGCGGTGCGGACATTTGCTTCGGTGGCGCGGTTTTCGTTTGCTGGATGACCGATGGCTTCAGCAGCGACACCTGCGTCGCTGGAGGATGACTCGAGGGCTTGGCGCTCGGCTGCTGCATCGGCAGTGACTTCGATATGTGCGCCGACATCGGCTCGCCGTGGGACGGAGCGTGCTTCGACGCTTTGCTCTTGTGCTGCTGCAGAGACGAGCCCACGGGCGTTATCGATATGCTCGGCGCCTCTTTGGTGCTCGAGGTTGTCGTCGTGGTTTTCGTTACCGACTGATGGTACATCGGCGGCGCTCGCGTCGTCGACGACGCGGCGTTGCTCATGTTGAGCAACTGCTGCACCGTCAAGCTCCCGAGGTTTCCCATCGCGCCACCGATTCCTCCGTGGCTCCCCGGGCCGGAAACTCCACCGGCCATCGATGAACTCGACGGGCTCGAGGTCGGCACGCTGCTCGTCCCGGTGCTCGTCATACTCGTCGGTACACCGCCGTAACCCGCTGCCGCTAAGTTTGATATAGACGAGAGATTATTCTGATACTGTCTTATTATGTCCTGATAACCCATTTGATTGAGATAATTGACGGCGGTGAGAGACTCGAGCATATTTCCGCTGAGTCCTGCTGCCAGTAACGCGGCTGATAACATACTTGGATCCATCAGGGGATTCATGAAGTAGGGATTCATCAGAGGACGATTGGCGCCGGCGACGCCGAGATAATTGCCGAAGGCTTGGCTCTTCGGATTGAACTGCCCGCCTAGGGCGCCGCTCTGCTGCATCGCCTGGAGATACTTGTTCACGTTCGGCGGGCGACCGCGCGGACGGCCCGTCGATGTCGAGGTCTTGTAGGGCTTGCGCGGGTGCTGCGTCTGCGGCGAGGTCGGCAGGCTCTGAGGCTGCGACGTTGTGACCTGTGAAGTAGAAACAAAAATACAGGAAAATTGTTATTAAAATTAAGTTGTGGTTTTTCGTGAAATTCAAAAAATTCAAAGTGACATCGAGTTTAAGGAGGGAGTCTCGCTCCGCGCTGACTTTGCATAAGTTCGACAACAATAAGAGAAAATTACAAGTACTTCTTGATGGTGTGAAAATCTGAAAAAAATCGTGTATACTAAAGGTACTGAGAAGATTAATTTTGCATAATAATAATTGCAAAATGTTATTAGTTATTAACAAATTCATCAAAAAATTAATTGGTTAACAAATTACCTTTTTGTTAACAAAAAGGTAACCTTGTTGGCAACAAAACTTTTTTTTATTAAAATGATTCGTTTATTTTTCTGAATACGTATGAATTTTGTCAGATTCTTAAGTAATCGTTGATTTTTGTTCTATTAAAAAAAATAACAAATCAACGATTACTTACAAATCTGAAAAATTCATACGTATTCAGAAAAATAAACGTATCATTTTCATTGAAAAAAAAGTTTTGTTGCCGGCTAATTTGTTAACCAATTAATTTTTTGATGAATTTGTTAATAACATTTTGCAATTATTATTATGCAGAATTAATCTTCTCAGTACCTTTAGTAAACGTGATTTTTTACAGATTTTTACACAATCAAGAAGTACTTGCAATTTTCTCTTATTGTTGTCGAACTTATGCGAAGTCAGCGCGCAACGAGACTCCCTCCTTAAACGCTTCGATCGATTATCCCCAAATTCAATAGGAATCGTCGGGCGATCGGAATCTCTGTACAGCTTTTTGCTTAGACAGCAAAAAAAAACTTTTAAGCTAGAGGGCGCAGATACATTTGTGACAAAAATTTTTAATCGCATACAAAATAAAAAAGAAACTGAAAATTTGTAAATAAAATTTTGAAGCACCTATTAATATTAAGAAACTATCAACCACAGCTGCTGTGTGTGAATTTTCAACTTCATCGGTCGACGCATTTTCGAGTTATGGCGTTTTGAATTTCACGCGTCTGATCGTATCCGGAATTTTTTTATGAATGTGATTTTTCAATGTTTTCGAACATTCTGAACACGTTTTCATTAAAATCTCGAAAAAAATGTTTTCACCATAACAAAGCTTACTCGACGAGCAGGAAATTACAATACGATCAAAATTCGACAAAAAATTAAAATAGCGTCGACGAGTCGAGCTCGCGAGGATTATTGCGCGTTCGTTGCTTACCGGACTCGATGAAGTTGCCGGCGTCGTCGCGATGCTCGTCGTCGGAACGGAATTCGAAGCCGCGATCTTGCTGGCCAACAGCGTCTGATGGCAATACTTCAGAGCAACTTCCAGCACATTTCCTTCGACGTTCTGCGAAACGAAAAAAATAGAGTTAAATATTTTTTATAAGAAGAAAAATGGATTTAAAAAATTAATTTGTTTTTGACTGACCTTCACACCGGTGTACGCTTTGTAAGTATCGACGAGAACAGTGCCGAAAACTTGAATCGTTGGCTCCTTTCCTTGGAAGGTTTTCTGCACTTCCCGATAGATCTTGTAGACGTCGAGCAACACCTGCTTCCGTGGATCCGCTCGGAAGTTGTGCGTACTCTCCGCGCTCACGGGCGCAGCGGGCATGTTCTGAATTCGCGTGCGGAGCGACTGCAGGCAGAGCGTCTGCGCCTGCTGTGAGAGCTGCTCTCGCTCCGAGTCTCTCAGATATTTTCTGTGAATTGTGAAAACAAAATTCAATTAACGAAAAATGCAATTTTTAAATCAAGTAAAAATACAATTTTTACATCACGTAATAAGACAATTTTTAAATCAAGTAAAAATACCATTTTTAAATCAAGTAAAAATATCATTTTTACATCAAGTAAAAATACCATTTTTAAATCAAGTAAAAATATCATTTTTACATCAAGTAAAAATACCATTTTTACATCAAGTAAAAATACCATTTTTACATCAAGTAAAAATACCATTTTTACATCAAGTAAAAATGCAATTTTTAAATTAAGCAAAAATGCAATTTTTTACTTAAGCAAAAATGCAATTTTTTACTTAAGCAAAAATGCAATTTTTTACTTAAGCAAAAATGCAATATTTTACTTAAGGAAAAATGCAATTTTTTACTTTAGCAAAAATGCAATTTTTGAAACTTATGCATGAAAAGCGCTACTTTCCGTGCGTGCCGAGATTGTCGTAGGCGGCGCTTTGCAGCCATGAGTTTAATAATTTCCCGGCGCATACGTAGTTCGGCGTTTTGCAGTTTTGCGTGCGCTACAATCAGCAGGCACGGCTTAACGCTTCTCCTGCATTCGTTACATAAAATAGTATTCTATATTTATACGTAAAAGCGGACTCCCGATGGCGGTTGTGACGTACCTGCAATCGCCTTTTTTCGCGCAGCTACTTCCGAACATTCGCCGAAAGTCCGCTTTTACGAACTAGTATCGCAATATGCTATTTTTTAATTAAGCAAACATGTAATTTTTTAAAATTAAGCATAAATGGCATTTTTTACATTAAGCAAACATGCAACTATTTAAATTAAGCAAAAATGCAATTTTTAAAATTAATATTTCCGTAAGATTGGAAACTCGATTTGCTCACTTGTCGGCATCGGGTATCTTGCGCAATTGAACGCAGAGCTCCATCAGCATCCAGCTGTCGTCTGTCTCCTTGAGAATCTGCATGAGGAGTGTAACGCATCGGGACATGTGCGAGGCGAAGCTGCCCGGTCGGTCAATCTCCTCTATCGGATTTCTCCAGACACCCTGGAACATGGAAAACGAAGATAATTAATCAGTTATACCAAATGCACAGACATCATGCGCCATTGTATTTATTTATTTATTCTTCATTATCTCGACAACCAACAACATGCGATATCGAGGCAGGTTTGAATTTTCAGTTATTTCCAACGTAACGACTGTCGTCGGAATTCCGTTGACCAAGCAAGATAAAAAGCTGTTGAACTGCAACTGGTGTGGAAGCAAAAAGTTCGTACATTTTACAACGTATTATTGTCCACAAACGTTCAGAATTTTTGATATGCTAGTTTTCCGAACACACTCGTTTTATTATAACAAAAGTACAAACTAAAATTGTCATTTACGCTGAAAAAAAAGGACAGGTTTTGTATATTCAAATTTCAAGAAATGATTTTGTTACTTCCGTGACAAAATTATTTTTACGAAACTTCGTGTTCCGATTTTACGAAATAATTTTTTACTGTTAGTCATCGCGTACAGGTTCAGTCAGTCGCCCGAGACCGCCGAACAGAAGACGCAATATTAATTCGCCATGAATTAAGGACGGAGTCTCGCTGCGCGCTGACTTCGCATAAGGTCGACAACAATAAGAGAAAATTGCAAGTACTTCTTGATGGTGTAAAAATCTGAAAAAATTATGATTTATTAATATAAGGATTATTAAGTAAAGGTACTGAGGATTAATGTAAGGATTATTAAGTAAAGGTACTGAGAAGATTATTTTCGCATAATAATAATTGCAAAATGTTATTAACAAATTCATCAAAATATTAATTGGTTAACAAATTACCCGGCACCAAAACTTTTTTTTTAATGAAAATGTTTCGTTTATGTTTCTGATTACGTATGAATTTTTTCAGATTTTTAAGTAACCGTTGACGTTTGTTCTATAAAAAAATAAAAAATCAACGATTACTTAAAAATCTGAAAAAATTCATACGTATTCAGAAAAGTAAACGAATCATTTTCATAAAAAAAAAAGTTTTGTTGCCGGGTAATTTATTGTACTTGCAATTTTCTCTTATTGTTGTCGAACTTATGAGAAGTCAGCGCACAGCGAGACTCCCTCCTTAAGTGGAGATTTTATCGTTAACGACATTATCCCTTTATAAGTCATACCGTCATAAACGGGACAAATGCCTAAGAGTGGGGATAGCGCTGTGACTTATAAAGGGTTACATGTGTCGTTTATTTTCACTTTTTTTAAATTTGTGTATACGCTTTTTCTATTTGTATTTATTCTTCGTTATCGCGACAACAAACAACACGTGTTATTGAGGCATGTTTAAATTTTCGTTTTATCTCGAAGATAACGATATAATCATCGAATTCCCGTTGAGCGAGTACAAAAGACTGCGCACCATCGCGTACGAGGTCAATCAGTAGCCGGAAAACCCCCGGACAGCACGTCACATTAATTTGTCGCAAGTTTGTGCATCGCAGGTGAGTTAAGTGCACACTTATGATCGTCACGAACGTCACCAATCGTCGACACGATTGAGAATAGCATGTAGGATTTTTCTTATCTAATTCCACTAAATACTCGCGACAAATGTGTCTGCAATTCGAACGTGCATATTCGATGGTGATGTCACGATAGTTATCATCGAACAATCAAGTGACAGTCCTTACGATTGTATAAGAAAACCGTGAGCACGTCGAAGTCTTTCGTTTTTCAGTGCTAAACTAGATGCGAAATGGCGAAGATACACGGAAGATCATCGCTCGCGATTGCGCTTTTTCTGATCGCTATATCAGCCAGGTAAGCTGCGATATTAGGCCGAAAATATTTTTAAAAAACAACAAATATTAAAATTAAAACTAACTTTTTTTTTTGTTTTTAAATGTTCGCGCCTAAATGATTTTTTCTCTAATTTAGTTCGTCTTTGAAAACGCCTGGAAAAATTATAATAGACACTGACGCCGGTGGAGACGATGCGGCCGCGATTCTCCTTGCTCTATCCGCTGAGGAAAAGATGAAAAACCAGGGTTTCGAAGTTATCGCTATAACTTGCACGTACGGTAACACTCTGGTGGCGAACGTCGAGCAGAATGTACTGAAAATATTAACTGTCGCTAACAGGAGCGACGTGAGTACTTTGGTCGAAAATTTATTCCTACAATTATTATTATTATTATACTTTAGTGAGCTTACGAGTGGGGTTTTAGTAATGAGGTTGGGGCGAGTGGTGTTCATTCCGCCTAAATTCGAGAAATTCGGACAGGAATTGCAAACACTTCCCAATGTTATAAAAATCTGAAAAAAATCATACTTATTATAGGCATTGAAAGGACTAATTTTACATAATAATAATTTCAAAATGTTATTAACAAATAGTTGAAAAAAATTGTCCATCAACATATGTGGTAATTCAACTTTTTTTTTTTTATGAAAATGATTCGTTCATTTTTCGGAATACGTATGAATTTTTTCAGATTTTTATCTTTATTTTGACTTTTGCACATTTTTCCATGTAATCAGATTTTTATCTTTATTTTGACTTTTGCACATTTTTCCATGTAAAAAACAAGAAAAACCAAAATAAAGATAAAAATCTGAAAAAAATTCATACGTATTCCGAAAAATGAATGAATCATTTAAAAAAAAAGTTATTAATAAAAAAAAAGTTGAGTTACCACATATTTTGATGAACAATTTTTTTTCAAGAATTTATTAATAACATTTTGAAATTATTATTGTGCAAGATGAATCTTTTCAGTGCCTATAATAAGTATGTATTTTCTTCAGATTTTTATAACATTAGGAAGTGTTTGCAATTCTTGCCCGAATTTCTCGAATTTAGGCAAAATGAACACCACTCGCTCTAACCTCCTTAAATTCGCAGATGCCCGTTTACGCCGGAGTGCACAGGCCGTTGTTGAGGAATTTCACAACGGACTACTATTTCGGTGAGGACGGAATGGGCGATATAGATTTCGACGAGGAGATCACGGCAAAGATCGATAGATCGAAATACGCCAGCGTTGCGCTAGTCGATCTAGCACGAGAGCACGCGGGTATTCAGAAAGTTCGCCCCTCAAAAACTTAAGGAAAGCCGAAAGTGTGATTCTGTACAATTTGAACACTTCGTAATATAAAAATCTGAAAAAATTCACGGTATTAAAGGTGCCAATACAATTAATCTTCCATAATAATAATGTCAAACAGTTATTAACAAATTTCTTTAAAAAAATATATATATTCAACAAATAATCAGCCAATCTTTTTGTCTCTTTTTAGATGAATTCTTTGATTTTCTAGAAGCCACACGAATTACTTCGGAACTTTCTTACATTTTTGTATTTTTTTTAACGCCAAAACTACGGAACTCTTGGCGCAATCGCCTCAAAACTTTTTGTGTGTATACTGTGGAATCGCGACTAAATCGATTTTTCAAATTCACGAACAAAAATTATTTTTAAATATAAGAAAATTCTGAAAAAATTGGATATGAATTCTAAAAAATCAAGGAATTTTTCTGATAAAAAAATAATAACTCCCTGATCACTTTTCGGCATTACTATTATGCAAAATCAAAGGACCAGACAACATTATCACGGCTGATTTATTTCAGATTTTTGGTATATCGTGAAGTGCTGAAATTTGTATAGAATTAAACTTTTGGTTGAAAATCCTCGATGACCCTGATCATATCTGCACGAGACAAAATCTCCTCAAGTCATAACTGTTTTGCATCGCACAAACTTCGCTTGGAAGAAGTTTACTTGGAGAATAAAATTCTACCAATTGACTATATTTTTTTTGCGTGTTAAAGCGGTGCATTGACAGAGACTTGCTGAGGATGAAATTTGGTGTCACGTAGATATAACTTCATGGTCATGAAATTTATCAGAGGCAATGCGAAACTTGCCTTGGGCAAATTTTTCAGGCAATATCAGCGTCATGGCCCTCGGCCCGCTGACAAACATCGCGATCGCGATATCGCTGGATCCGAACTTCGTCAACAACGTTGAAAGATTCTACATAATGGGCTCGAGCATTCCGGAATCGGAAAACGCATCCCGCTATAAGGAGTTCAATTTCGCTCAAGATCCACCGAGCAACTTTATCGTACTGAACGGCACTAGAGGACTTCCGGCTATCTTATTGCCCTGGGAAACCAGCCAAGGAACTAAAATTTCAACGGTAAAAAACCTATCTGCAATAAAAAATTATCGTTTCTTACACGTCCTTGGCTTAAATATATATTTATATATATAATAAAATTATATATATGAGGTATTCCATACGGTTTCGAACGGTCAAAAACTAGACCCTCTCCAAAAAAAGTTGTAATTTCACCATAATTCATGATTATTTACAAGAGGTTTTTGTAATTTTTTTTCAGAATTTTTAGATCGTATTTTTTTTATATTTGGTGAAATTACTTTTTTTTGGAGAGGGTCGGTTTTGTGACCGTTTGAAACCGTATGGAATACCTCGTATATATATAATATGTTACATTTTTTTCAATAGCAATGGCGCAGAAACGTTCTCGGAGCTATAGACTCGAGGGCCATTAAATTTCTTAATAAAGTCGATGCCAGCCACCTCACGCGGTCTGTATGGAAGGTAGCAGATATGCTCGTAAGTGCAGTGACTCTGTGGCCGGAACTGATAGCGCGCTCTTTTCTGACGAACGTCACGCCCGTATTCGAGGGTGCCGCGCAGGGCTCCGTCGAGGTCGATTATGCCGATCGAACCGGCAAGACCAAAAACGTTATCGTCGTCCAGGCTCTGAACGTTCCAGCCCTCAAACAGATATTGCTGGAAGTTTTCGCATAGAAAAAAAATAACAACATTTCTTAATAAACAATAAAATGTTTGTATATTCTGTGCAGAAATATGCCAACTGAAGCCAATGGAAGTGAAAAACATGCGATCTTTCGGGGGAAAAAAAAATTCTTTTTTGAAATTGGAAAACGAAACTTTTTTAAAATTAGAATGTAGCCTTACGATCTCTTCGCCAATTTTTTGTTTTCAAAATTTGTTTATAAAATGTATTCGTTAATGAAATCCGTTTGAATTTGAAAACAATGGCTCTGGTTTTAATTCGATATCTCAAAATGAAAAAAAAATTGCCGTTGAAAAAATAATAGGAAAAAAAAGAAACAACGTAGTAAGACGTAAAGAAGATACTGACATTGAAAAAGTTTGTTGATTTCCGATCGGCGAACAGTCCCTGAAACGTAAGTCCGGAATAGTTCTCGCACTTGTAAGTCCCGAGCAGCAAGTCTCGGCACTTCGCGTTGTCCTTGGCCGCTCTGTTGTTGAAATAATAGTGGCACAGCCGATAGATAGATTTGTAGTGCTCGGGAAAGCGTAGAACACACTGTTCCAATCCAGCCAGGCAGTAAGCGATCAATTTTCCCACGTCGGCCTCGCTCAGATATTCCTCTGTGTACAAAATCGAATAATAAACGAATAAAAAAACATAAATAAAAATAATCGACGAAAGCCGATAACGAGGTTTTTCGTTCGTGATCGATAATATTTTCTTATCCTTCTATCGGCCTCGGGGATCGATTTTTTCTCACAATAAATAAATACCAAATAAATAATAAAATGAAGAATAATAATAAAATGAAAATAATCGTCCAAAGCCGATAACGAACTACAGTAGAACCCCGTTTATCCGAGGTAATGTGGGGAGAGCGTACGTTGATTTTTGTTCTATAAAAAAAAATTAAAAAACAACGATTACTTAAAAATCTGAAAAAATTCATACGCATTTAGAAAAATAAACGAATAATTTTCATTAAAAAAAAGTTTTGTTGCCGGGTAATTTGTTAACCAATTAATTTTTTGATGAATTTGTAAATAAGATTTTGCAATTATTATTATGCAAAATTAATCTTCTCAGTACCTTTAGTATACTTGATTTTTTTCAGATTTTTGCACCATCAAGAAGTACTTGCAATTTTCTCTTATTGGTGTCGAACTTATGCGAAGTCAGCGCGCAGCGAGACACTCTCCTTAAGGCTATGTGAAAGATGTACCATGTGACATATGAGTGCGAGAGAGATAGATGAATTTTTCGAATCAATGCCATTTAAAACTGGTTGACGTTTCGGATAAAACGGAAGCATCATCGGACGCGG
>JAPYZC010010525.1:0-13197 GCA_030522665.1 Ichneumoninae sp. A BG-2022a
TTCAATCAACTAAATATTTGTTCAATCAACTAAATATTTGTTCAATCAACTAAATATTTGTTCAATCAACTAAATATTTGTTCAATCAACTAAATATTTCTTTCGCCACCCGCAACCGCAGCTTAGTTTGATATTACCAAACCTTTTTTTCGGTGTACTCTTCCGAAGTTCTGATTGCTATTTTATAAATATCGGAGGTAAACGATGTGGAAAAAAATTGTCGTAAAAATTTTTCCCAGAATTTAATACGAAGCTCGGAAGCCCAAACAGCTTTTCATTACGCCGGACGAGACTTTACTTTATCCAGAAACAATTCTTATCTCGTGGTCTGTGTCAGCTGCAGTATAATTGAAAATACAAAGAGAGCAAGAGAAGCGGAGGCAAAGGGGGAGTGAAAGATAAAAAAAGAAAAAAGAACAAACGAATCCTGCGACAGCTCGTTTAGTCGGATTAGAAAGGGCGGGTTGGGTAATCCCGTCCGTTGCTCCCGTCGCTTCTTATCGTCGTTGTATTTCAGTGCCAGTTCGCCTAATGAGATTCCACCGGGCGAGGAAGGGTTAATCCTGATTCGCGGCGAGAGGCCACTCACGACCATCTATTTTTCACTCTTCCTTTCTTTTTTGTTGCGTTTTCCTTTTTTGTCCCTGATGCTCACTGCGCACCAGCCTGTACACCTTAATAAGCATATTGCAGGGACACTCGGTTGTCGATGGAACGCCAGGCGAGAACGAGGATGTTTCCTCTTTCTATCTACCTTCGCAGGCTCAACATTAGCTCTCTAATAATTGGAAAATGCAATTTTCCAATTATTTTTGGATGGGACAGTGGGGGAAAACGGGGGAGAAAATTCGGATGCATCTATGGGGGAAATGGGACAGAGAGGCAAAAGGCAATTTTCGACAATTTTTGGATGCGACACTGGGACAAAACGGGGGAGAAAATTTGGATGTATCGATGGGGGAAATGGGACAGAGAGGCAAAAGGCAATTTTCGATAATTTTTGGATGGGACACTGAGACAAAACGGGGGAGAAAATTCGGATGCATCGATGGGGGAAATGGGACAGAGAGGCAAAAGGCAATTTTCAATAATTTTTGGATGGGACACTGGGACAAAACGGGGGAGAAAATTTGGATGTATCGATGGGGGAAGTGGAACAAAGAGGCAAAAGACAATTTTCAATCATTTTTAGATGGGACAGTGGGACAAAACGGGGGAGAAAATCCGGATGCATCGATGGGGGAAAATGGGGCATCCAAAAAATATTGGAAAATTGCGTTTTACCCCACTGTCCCGTTTTGTCCCACTGTTCCAGGATCCAGTGGTGCTCTTGTTTTACCAATAAATTATCGAATCTTCATTTTTATTTCTGGGATTTTATTTTTTTGGATTTAAAGTATTTCTAAAAAGTGTTTAAACCTTTCTAAAAAAAAAGTGCGAATAGCTGGCTTTTGGCATTCTGTGTAAATGAGGTGTCGCATTCGGTGCGATGCAATATCATGCAAATATAATATCCCGTTCCTAAAGTGAAAACTCCTTTGCGGCCTCTGACAATTTTTTATTATTATTATTTCATCGCGATGAAATGTCAAAAAAACGTAAATACGATAAGAGAAGATTATCGACGAGTTATGATGTGAATAATAAATACGATATGAACTGAGCTCGAGGCTGAAGATGTCAGGTCGTAAAGGTGCTCGCCGAGACAGAGAGGAGGCGTTATACGATGTCTACGGAGACATGACCGAACTTCGATGGATATAATAAAAAGTAATGGACCTCGGAGAAATAATGGCCGGTAAATCATTCATGGAAGCGTGTATCAGAATGGGAGCGAAGCGGATTCCGAATGTATACTTATCTCTATGTTTATGGATCATGGATATACTCGAAGGTGCATTTCAACTCCCGGAAAATTTCGATGAAAATTTATACTCTGTTACACCATAATCAAGTGTCTATCCGGAAATGTTTTCCCCACAAAAAATACTATAATATTACGTAAATAATACCAAATACATTTTAGATGTATTATATGCGTGCTTTTTACCCTCTTTCCTGTGTTCCTTAATTCACACGTTTCCGACACTGGCTGCATTCGAAACACACACCCAGAAAAAACATTTATTTGACGGCCACCGTTTATTTGGTTTAAGTAAAATATTTATTTGATTTAAATAAATATTTATCTCATTTAAGTAACTATTTATTTAACTTGAATAAATATTTATTGAAATCAGATAAACATCTTCCTTAAACCAAATAAACTGTGGCCGTCAAATAATTTTTTTGGTGGGTGCATTTCGGAGAAAAATTCTCTGGAACGTTACTTCCGGTTTGAAAATCTCGGTTTTCTACCGGAAGTAAACGTCATACGGGGTAATCTCAATTTTCGACCGGAAGTGACGCTACAGCCGAAATATGTCGCTTCCTGTTAAAAAATGTAGTTTTTGAGCGGAAGTTACGTCGTCCCGAAAATATGCTACTTCCGGTTTGAAAGTCTTATCTTTCGAAATCGTGGAAGAAAACCCAATGATTGTTTATACACGATCCATTAATATAAAAAATATATATTTCCGTATGAATTCGCGAGTTGAGATTTTTCACGACCGCAATTATCGATGCAGCGTTGAGCTTTTCCGGCGAATTCGTATGGTTCGTCCGAGCAGAACTTTCCGTAGTTTAAACAGAAGCAGCATATTCAGCAGTGCGCTTTTATTTGTCGGCCTTATCGGGCGAATAGTCTCGAGGTTGAATCTCGCCTAGGAAGATGCGGAATTTTAAGCAAGACGCACACACACGTACACACACTCACACACACACACAGCACGCGCTTCGGCCGTGGCCGCTTTTCCTGGACTACTTCCAAAAAATTTCGTCGCCGCCGGCTCCCTTGCACGCCCTTTGTTCGCCCGGCACTTTTGCTCTACGCCGAGCATACACATGTATTCAACGTTTATATACAAGTCGTATGTACCGAGACACAGTAGGTATCTGCTTACACCTTGCAAATACCCGCGAGACGTTTGCCGCTCTCACCTGCGATCCCGTCGCTTCATTCTTTTCATATCTTCCCCGCAACGCTCCACAATCTGCCCCTCCCCCCCCCCCCCCCCCCCCCCCCCCCCCCCCCCCCCCCTCCCCCCCTCCCCCCCCCCCTCCCCATCCCCAAATTCGCCACCTGTACCCTCCGGAACTATTTATTTTTATTAAGAATAAATATTATCATATCAGAATATTTTTTTAAGAATAAATATTACAACATTAGAATTTTTTTTTAATAAATATTATAACAGGACTGAAGGACTTCGGTCAATTAGCCAGAGGGATTTTTTTTATAAACCACACATGTACACACATAATACCACCGAACCATGGTATTATTGAGGCTAATAAAGCGCATTTACTGCTACCACTATTACAACATTATAATATTTTTTTAAGAGTAAATATTGTAATATTATATATTATTACAATATTTTATTTATTTATTGTGAGTAGCAAAAAAAACCATACTATTATTCTACCGGTCGATGTCAACATTTCGCACCGTTGCGACTTCAAGATCGTTAGAAACTGAGAATCGTCACTGTTTCGTCGAAGCGAATGGTCTACGTCGGATAGTTATTTTTTGCACGGCCGCTCTCGCTTTATCCCGTCATGTCGCCCGTCGTTTTTCTTCTCGCCTGACTCCTCACACCCCCCGGGAATCGTACACCCGCATCAAGCTGATCGGTTGCCAGCAAACGCTCGCAATTTCGATCCATTTTCTTTTTTACAAAAAAAAAAAAAAAAAAAACAAGAAAATGAAAAAAGAGAAATATATTGCGGAACGAATTACACGTCGCCTGGTAGTCTGCGCCAGCGAAGTACCGCGTCCGGTATACACGCGCTCATTTCCTCGGGGAATATGGTTCGAGCATGCCCATCGAGAAAACGAGAGCTTTGAAGGGGAACAAGGATCGAAAATGAGCGAATGGCGAGGCCGCGAGATGGGAATCGCGCCGGCGAGATGATCGCGCGATCGGATATGATATATGAGATGGAACCGACAGCACGATGACACAGCATCACTTCCCTCTGTTATTTCAAGCTACTTCCGGCGAACATCCACTCGATCGATCACCGAGCTCCGCGTCCATTGGCCAAATGAAACCATCGCGTTTCGCATTCACCCCCAGTCGTCATTTATTGACCTGCTATTTAGCAATCTTTCATCCAAGATGTCCTTCAACTGTTCATGCATCCATCCATTTTTCCACTATTGGTTTGCATTAACCGAAAATCTAATTTTATGACCGGAAGTGACGGTGTAATCGAAATACGTCGCTTCCTGTTTGAATATATCAATGTAATACGTCACGTCCGGTTTGAAAATCTCGCTATTCGAAATTACAGAAGAAAATCCAATGATTGTTTATACGTGGTCCGTTAATGTAAATAAATATATATATTTTCATATAAATTCGCGGGTTGAGATTTTTCACGAGCGCAACTTTTTCCGACAGTGGTCATTTATTGACTTGCTATTTAGCAATCTTTCATCTAAAATGTCTAAATTTTCCATCTATGCATTTTTTTTTTCCAATGTTTTTTTATTAAGCTTCAATTTTTTTTTTCTTAACTTGTTTCAAGACTTCGTCTTACTTCTCACGCTTCTAATGTGTAAATACATGTATCGGTGGATTCACAATGACAACTATGTATTTTACGACGGGGAAGCAGAGCATAACGTCTCACCGACGGACGCCACTCATCCGTCCTGTATTTATATTCGCAACTCTTCCGAGCCGTTGAACTTTACGATCCATGAAGACCCGGCCAGTGCACCGCGCATAAGTTCCTTTCGCATCAACTGTGGAGATAAACTTTCGATTATGACCTGCGGCTGTGAGATTGTTGCCATCGGTCGTATCCCTGGTACAACGCAACACAACCCCGTAACGCGGTCGAGGGTAAGCCTGTACAAAAAATGTGAACAAGAGAACCTTTTTTTTGCCCACCCAATTAGTTGTTTGGCAACCCATTATACACTTTTGCTCGTGCGACGATCTATTCGTCATTTTTGCGACCATTGGTGCGAATATGGGCCACTCCAATAAGCAAATCGGGTATTTATGAACCAGCCAATATTCCCAATTCCTAATGTAATCTATAATTCCTAATGTAAGCCACATGATTCATTCGCCAAAACAAATACAAGCAAAATATTCTAAACAGAAATTTAACTACGGGATCTACAATTCACCTAGTGCATCTCGCATCCTGTGATCGATGACCTTTTCGATACTATTACATCCCACGTATGTATTATGTATGTTACATACGCTCGGTGAATCCGCCCCTGCTATCGACCCATCATGCGTGCAGTATATTTCCCCACGTCCAAGATTAGCATTTCTTGCCCGAACGCACTCATCCGAGCAAACGCGCGCCCTTCGCTCAGTCCTGTCTGCATAATAGATACTATATCATTACGAATCATAGTGATATAGTATGTATTACCTATATTGTAATGATATAGTAACTATTATCTACATCGTAATTATATAGTGACTATTATCTATACCGCAATTATATGGTAACTATTATCTAGATTGTAATGATATAATAACTATTATCTATATCGTAATTTGTGACATGATATCCGAATATCGTACAAGTTCGTTTCGCAACAACTCTGGAGATTAACGTTCCATTATAAGCTGCGGCTGTGACATAACTGCCACCGGTCGTAATCGAGGTGCAAGGTAACACAACCCTGTAACACTGTCCAGCGTAATCCTGTACAAAAATTTTCTACGTGGAAACATTTTATTTTTTATTTTTTGGCCAACCAATTTGGTTTGCCCCGTGAAACGGACCGTTCGAAAATCATCCCGGTTAAAACTCTGTGTAAAAAAAACACAAGGTAAAATTGGTGCGAATGTACAACTTCTACCCTTCTTGATCCACCTACTCAAATATCGGAGGGCGGGGCAAAAATCAGTCGATCGGGATGCGTCGATGGGGCAAAATGGTGCTCCCTAAAATTATTGGAAAATTGTTTTTTTAAAAACGTCTTTAAAAACGCAATTTTCCAATAATTTTAGGACGCCCCACTTTGCACCATGAACGCATACCGATTGTCTGTCCCGCTTTGCCCCACTGTCCCCTAGAAGCAAAAAAATCCTAAACAGAAATTCAACCACCGGATGCTTTTCCTTTCATATATATATATAATTCACCCAGTCGTGCATCCTGTAATCAGCGACCTTATCGATACCACTACATCCTACGTATCCACCACGCATTTTTCCTACGCTCGCTATCGACCCATCATGACTGCAGTATATTCCCCAACCTCCACGCTTTTCATTTCTCCGCCACACCGCAGTCATCCGAGCGACCGCGCGCCCTTCGCCTTCAGCCCTTTGCGCATAATAGATACCATATCATTACGACATGGTATCCGAACTCTTTCCCAGTACCGCCTTTCATATAATTTACCCCGCACGCTCAGCCATTCATTTATCGCTCGCTCTCCTTCCACCGACTGCTCACAGCGAACGGAGAGCTTTTAACGCCGCTATTATCGAGTAAATTTATTTCCCGATGGCGCTCGGAGTGCCGCGCAAGTTTCCCATACACAGCTTATCCCATCGACGCAAACCGACGCGTCGACCGATGCGCGCTTTTCCACCTTGACGGTAAATCGGGCCGCTTTTTCGCGGTTTTCGCACCGCACCCGAAGCTAAACGGCTTGTTACCAGCGAGCTTCCGCCCGCCGAAGGAACCGCGCTTCGCTCGATTTTCACCTCCCCCCTAAACCAATAACTCCGCAAGCTACACGAGGAGCTCGCGATTCTCGTGGCTTTTATTTTCTCCCCGAGCTCGGAGAGCTTTGCCGGAAAAATCTTCAAGATCGACTCACGCGCGAGATATCCGACGAGGGCTTTCGGCAACGGTGCGCACTCGTGTAATTCGCCAGCCGAGCTTACACCCGTGTGACAGTCGCTCTTTGTGAGGAGCAATAAAAGTATCCGGCGAGTCTTCCTCCACCTCAAACTCACCGTCACTTCGTTGTCACGAAGCCGAACGGGGCTCGATAAAATTCACGTTCATTTATGCGCGTCGCGATATTTTTCCACCGTCGATAGAGAAATATTTATATTTCTCTAATATAAAAACGCAATTTATAGTAATAATAATATACAACAATACGTATGTATATAATAATAATACAGTATACGTTAAATACAAACGAAATTGACGGCATGTTGAAGAGCGGTTTACTCTTGATTAATGGCGCGTAAATAATATTTAAAAAAATATATTTTATTAAAATATTTTTAATAAAATATTCCCTTTAACAATTGAAGATGGCGGAAACTGGGCCGTTTACCTTACGGTGGAAATTTCGTTCTCAAAATTATTCCTCGACGTTGTTGATACCAAAATAAATCAAATCAAATTTAATAAAATAAAAATGATAAGACATATAAAAACTTTTCGTTCACCGAAATCAAAGTTGTAAGAATTCGTGAACGCAATATTCGAAGCTTAAAGTAAGTATATTTACGGGAATAGATATGATTTTTTTTTCTAAAAATAGCTATTTTTGAGGTAAACACATGCCTAGAGGTTGTAGAAAAATGTCAGGTCTTGTGCATACTTTTTATCTAAAAGTATGGTCACGCTGTGAATTTCAACATCGTAAGACTTCGGAGTCCAACGATACGGACGTCCGGATAGATAAAAATCTTCTCAAGGCCTCGCAAACTAATAAATAAAAGCAGTTTTCAATTTTATTGGTTTCAAAATGTCTAATTTATTACATATGTAGTATGTCGAGTGCATAAAAATAAAGGTAGCTAATTTTTATAAAGATTAAAAAAATTTAGTCAAAATTGAGGTACGGAAGGCGATTTTTAACCCTTTAGGTACCGGTGATTTTTTGTCAATCGCAAACGACCATGCCTTCTTTTAAAGCCAAAAATGATACGGAAATAAATGTTCTTCTACGTTAAAAAAATAACTCTCCATGTACACTTGTTAATTTTTTTCAGATTTATTTTTTGCACGTCAACTTGCTACTAGAATTGGTCGAAAGTTACGTCTTAGTAAATTCCGGTGTCTCGCTCAGCGAGACACCAGTACGCGAAGGATTAATAGGCACTTTCCTCTAAAAAGTGAGCGCCCAAATATGATAAAAAAAATGTAAAATGAAATTTATGAAATAAAAATAAATGTTTTGGTGACCGCGTAAAGCTAAAAGGGAGGGTATCAAGCAAATTGGAAGCAGCGAGGCGTGCGGCAACGAGGGCTCGTCGTGTTGCCGTACAGGGCTTTTGTCGGCCGCGCAACCCCGGCAAAAAGTAGATGCAGGTCTCCCCTGAAAAAGGTATCGTGACTATGCAAAAAAAAAAAAAAAAAAAAAAAGGGCCCCCCCGGCGAGGTGAAAGCTCCGGTGATGCCGCCGCGAGCGCGCGCTCCGTCGCCGTTTAATCGGCACCTCTCGCCGGGCGCGGGAGCGTGCTCGACGTTGCAAAATTGAATTTTCAACGAGGAGTAGAGTGCCCGGACCGAGGTTCCAATTACATTTTGTATTCCCATCCCTACGCGCAACGGCACACTGCTGCGCGCTGTGCATGCCTGTATCTGGATGAGTGTTCGGATCGAAGTCCGCGCATCACCAGCGGCGATTGATTCCTACCTGACGAACACGCGCGCAGCAATTCACAAATTTTCGTTCTCGCAGTTACATTCATACTTTTTTCGCCACCATTCGAACAGCATTCTCGAAATTTTGTTCCCAATTAATTTTCGCCGTCCATCTGTCTATTTTTATTTGTTTATCTATTTTTTACCTTTTTTTTTGAAAAATGACTTTTTCATTTATTTTATCGCCTGGAGCGTAGTTGGAAGTGCCATTGAAAAAATGTATAAAAAATTCAGTTTCGCTCGCACACACGAGCAGCGACCCACAAATGTTCGTCCTCGCAGTTATTTTCATACTTTTTTCGCTCCCATTCGAAAAGCATTCTCGAAATTTTGTTCCCAATTAATTTTCTGCCCTGTCCATCTGTCTATTTTTATTTGGTTATTTATTTTTTTACCGTGTTTTTTGAAAATTTACATTTTCATTTATTTTATTGCCTCGAGCGTAGTTGGAAGTGACATTGAAAAAATGTATAAAAAATTCAGTTTCGCTCGCACACACGCGCAGCGATCCACGTATTTTCGTCCCCGCAGTTACTTTCATACTTTTTTCGCTCCCATTCGAAAAGCATTCTCGAAATTTTGTTCGCAATTAATTTTCCGCCCTGACCATCTATCTATTTTTATTTGTTTATTCATTTTTTACCGTGTTTTTTGAAAAATAACATTTTCATTTATTTTATCGCCTCGAGCGTAGTTGAAAGTGCCATTGAAAAAATGTATAAAAAATTCAGTTTCGCTCGTACGTCAATTTTATAAAAGGTTCGTGTATTCGATTCACCAGAATCGTCCGATTCCATTTCGTTTGACAAAAGTGAAAAACGTGGGTCAAAACGGATGGCTCAGTGGAATTTTTTTTGTACATAACGTTCGTTACGACCTGAACATTGAATATGAAATTTGCCGCCTTCTCTGACAGGTAAAATTGCGTTTTTCATTCTGCCCTTTTATCCTGTCTAGTCTATTCGAAAAAAATTACAATGAATACTCAGTTTATTTTCTACCGTGTTTTTCGAAAAATAACATTTTCATTCATTTTTTCCCCTCGAGCGTAGTTGGAAGTACCTTTGAAAAAAAAAACATTCATAAAAAATGCAGTTTCGCTCCGACGTCAATTTTAGCCCGGCACGAGCCGTGCGCATATAAAAACTTTGCGATTCGATTAACCGGAATCGTCCAATACCATTTCGCTTCACAAAAGTGAAAAACGTCGGTCCAACCGGACGGCTCAGTGGTATTTTAAACAATATATATATATAAATACCGTTCCCCACCACCCGAACATTAGAATGAATTAAATGACTACGAAATATGGAATTTCAAATTTGAAATATGAAATTTGAATATAAAATTTTCCAGCTTCCCCTGACGGCGAAGCCACTTTTTCATTCTGCTCTTTAGCCCGGCTCGGCTGTTGAAAAATGTTACGGTTATACTCACCCCGCCAGTTTGAAAAAAAAAAAAAAAAAAAAACCCGCGTGACAACCGCGCTAACTCCCCGCCCCGGGGGCGTCGGGTACGCTTCTGGGCCTCTTCTCTTCTCCTTGGTCGTACAGCCGCGGTGGCGCGCACCGAGGGTGAAAGCTCGTGCGGGACAGCGAAGGGGGAAAGGGGCTGAAGCCCGAGTAGGATAAATGGAATGAACGAGAAAGCAGGAAGCGTCATGTGAGCGCGTGTCAGTGTGTGTGGGCGAAGTAAAAAAAAAATGGGGAGTCGGAAGAATATAGGAAAGGATGAAACTGTGGGTGTAAGCGGGGTTGAAGGCGGGGCAGGAAGTGATAAGGGTGAGACGAGAGTGGAAAGGGATGGCCATCTTGATTTATATTAGGAGCCAATTTCCTGGATGGTTTTTCCTTTTTCCGGCATCAACCCCCCCCCCCCCTTACGCCTCTTCCGTCTGTAAACTGTCGCTCCTCCGGCGTGCCTCTCTCTTCCTTCCGTGGGCGCGCAATCTCTCTTCGGCTGGGCTCCTCCTCGCTGAACCGTCGCTGAGTGCTGTTCGTACCCTCTTACGAGTTTACCACACAGCGGCGCTGTTCCACTCCAATCACGGTATAAACATCGCTCATAACTTCACATGGAAATTTGACTCGCGCAGGGCGGAGGGGGGCAAAATGGACCCGGGTTCTCCGTTTCATACGAGAGATTTAATTTTTTGTAGCCTTTGAAAGATTTATGAAGATGCTCCGTTTTACCCCTTTTTATATTACAGCAGCGACGTCACAGACCACCCTTTCTCATCAACCGCACGAAGTAAAATTCAGCGGCCCTGTGCCACTCCGAACACGGTATAAACGTCGTTCATAACTTCACATGCAAAATGGACCCGGCTTCTCCGTTTCATACAAGAGCTTTAATTTGTTGTGGCCCTTGAAAAACGTATGAAGATGGTCCGTTTTACCCTTTCTTTATATTACAACAGCACAGACCACCCATTGTGACACTCCGAGCAAATCTCTCCAAATGCTAGAGGAAGAAATTTTCAACCGCAGCGTTGACATTTTTTTCTTTTCTTCGTTCCCATAAACCGCACGAAGTAAAATTCAGCAGCCCTGTGCCACTCCGAACCCGGTATAAACGTCGCTCATAACTTCACATGGAAATTTCACTCGCGCAGGGCGGAGCGGGGCAAAATGGACCCGGGTTCTCCGTTTCATATGCGAGCTTTAATTTGTTATGGCCCTTGAAAAATGTATGAAGATGGTCCGTTTTACCCCTTTTTTATATTAAAGCAGCGAAGTCACGGGGCATCGTTTGAGATACTCCGCGCAAAACTCTCCGAACGCTGGAGGAAGAAATTTTCAACCGCCGCGTTGACATTTTTTTCTTTTCATCGTTCCCATCAACCGCACGAAGTAAAATGCCGTAACTCTATTCCGCCTCAAGCCCGGTATAAACTTCAACCGGAAATTTGACTCACGCAGGGTAAAGCAGGGCAAAACGGATCCATAACTTCCAATTTCACACGAGACCTTTCATATTTTATGTCTCTTGAAAAGAAAATTATGTATGAAGGTAGTCCGATTTAACCCGCTATTTTTTAAATTTATAATTACAGTACCGACGTGATAAACCACCCCTTTGTCACGCCGCGTGCAAAACCCTCTGAAACCTCGAGCAAGAAATGTTCGATCGCCGCGTTGAATTTTTTTTTCTTGTCCTCGTTCTCATCCACTGACGAAGTGGAAAGCAGCGGCCCTGCTCCACTACAAACCCCGTCCAAACATCGCTCATAACTTCAACCGGAAATTTGACTCGCGCAGGGTGGAGCGAAACAAAAATGGACCCGATCTTCCATTTCATACGAGACCTTCCATTTTTCATCTCTTGAAAAAAAAGGTAGTCCCTTTTACCCCGCTACTTTATAATTATACTATAGTATTGACGCGACAAGCTACCCCATTGTTCCAAAACTTCCCGAAACCTCGAGCAAGAAATTTTCGATCGCCACCTCGAAATTTTGTTCTTCTCTTCTTTCTCATCCACCGCACGAAGTGGAATGCATCGGGTTTCTAATAAATCCATCGGGGCACCGTCGAGTAGCATATACTCGGGGCGTGCGCGTATAACCATCGGTACATACGTGTACAAATGGGATAACAAGCCCGTAGACCCGGCAAACACGACTGATTGCGTGGACCTAACCCCGACCGAGGAAACAGCCAACCGATGCCAATCAGTTCGAATGGAAGCTACGATGCGTTCCAGCCATTGGGAACCCTGTAACGATCACGCACCAAGCTTTACACACACCCACACACAGGACGGATAGACCGGCTCATCTATATCTATTGTTTCATACGGACGACGGAGCTCGCACATCGGCGCTGTGTACAGTGCCATTGATGAAATATCCCCGTGTCTGCATAATAACGAGAGTAGAGGTTACAAAAAAAGAGAGTACCAGAGGAAAATGAAGCTCTTTGATCTTTCGCTTTTCGTTATTTCGTTTGGAATTTTGCTTCCTCATAGAGGAAGCTTTGTTTTCGTGAAAAAAAAAATTTCGAGATTTTAGTGTCAGGGTACTTAAGATAGTCTGAAACGTCGAGAAATGTGATTTTGAGCTGGCGTCCGGACGCATGTATGTGTGTGACAGACTTGCGTCGTTTAAAACGACTATAACTCGGAAACGGTTCGAGATAGCCAGTTGAAATTTGGTACACTTGTAGAGTGGTCACGTCTCTTCCCGCGGTACAATTTTCATGATGATTGAGGCCTGTTTCGAGATTTTATCTGATTTTGAAATTTTTGAAAAAAGGTTGTGGTAACTCTAACTTGCGCAAATTTTGAACGATCGTCCTAAAATTGCCCATAAATATAATACTAAGACCAAAGATCTTGGGTATTGAATTTGGCCGAAATCCATCGAAGGAGTAAGATTTTATGGGATTTTGAGTGTTTCTGAGTTTTTTGAAAAATTATTAAAAACAGTCTAATTCGAGTAAACATGGAGGTATCGATCGGAAATTTGACATGGGAATGGACTAACACTGTACA
>JAPYZC010010537.1:0-11930 GCA_030522665.1 Ichneumoninae sp. A BG-2022a
ACAAACAAACAAAAAAAAAAAAAAAAAAAAAAAAAAAAAAAAAAAAAAAAAAAAAAAAAAAAAAAAAAAAAAAAAAAAAAAAAACGAAGCGCGTCAGCGTGTGGGGAGAAGAGGAGACCCGCGCCGGAGGCAGAAGGCGTCGAGCGGGCGCCCGAGAGAGGAAACCACCGATGAAAGTAGGCCTTCTCGCGCCGTCGCGATCGTCGCTGCCGTCGCGCGTGGGCGCGTCGAGTGGGCGTTCGGTGCTCCGCGGTCGCGCAGCGCCCACCGCTCTGGAAGAACCGGCGACGACGAGAAACGCGGCTCGCTGCCGGCGACCGCCGAGACTTCGGCATCCACCGGGATTGCGCGAACGACGGAGACGTTGAGGTGAGGGGAACGGAGAGAAAAATACCCGACCGACCAGACGAGTGCAACGGAACGGCCTCGCGGGCGGGTGTTCTCGTTATGGAAACTTATGGAAAATCTCACCGCCGGCCCGACGGAGACGATCGAGGGGGAGGACGAAAAGTAGGTAGGCGATGTTGAAGCGAATTCGTGAGTGGAATTGTTGTTTGCGGTACGAGTGCGGTAAAGCGAAGTTTATAGGCGGGCTGCGAGGCGAGCGCGACTCACGACACAGGTCGTGTAGGATGTTCGCAACGCGGCGCTAGTGTCGCGTGGGTTCCGTGACGAATGAGGGAGATATGCTACTGAGGGTCTTCTGATTGTGGCGCTGTAGAGATGGGGGCGTAAAGTAGGAGAAGCGTGCGTGAAGTAGGAGAAGCGTGCGTAAAGTAGGGGAAGCGTGCGTGAAGTAGGAGAAGCGTGTGTGAAGTAGGAGAAGCGTGCGTAAAGTCGAAGAAGCGTGCGTGAAGTGGGTGTAAAGTAGAAGAAGCGTGCGTGAAGTAGGAGAAGCGTCCGTAAAGTAGGAGAAGCGTGCATAAAGTAGGAGGAGCGTACGTAAAGTCAAGTGGGCGTAAAGTATGAGAAGCGTGCATAAAGTAGGAGAAGCGTGCGTGAAGTAGGAGAAGCGTCCGTAAAGTAGGATAAGCGTGCATAAAGTAGGAGAAGCGTGTGTAAAGTAGGAGAAGCGTGCGTAAAGTAGGAGAAGCGTGTGTAAAGTAGGGGAAGCGTGTATAAAGTAGGAGAAGCGTACGTAAAAGTAAAATCGGCACGATGTGCGCAAACTTCGGGTATTTATAGTACACTTGACGCCGAGACGCCGGAAATCATCGCATTACGGCGCGGTACTTGCATGAACGGGTAATAATAATAATAATATAAATGTTATTATTACTGTTGATGATAATAATAATAATTATTATAGGTCGTAGTACTAGTAGTAGTAAATGGGGTTCATTAGCCTTAGTAATACATGGTTCGGTCGAATTGCATGTATAGATGTGTGATTTCTTTTTCCCCTCAGGTTAATGCGCCATTGACCGAGGCCCTTTAGCCCTTGCATTTGTATTTATCAGCCTCATAGATATAAATTAAAAACTTGTTCGTGGAAAAAACGATGCAGCTAATTGAAACATTTGGTTTGATTTGGTGTTATAGGCATTATTATTAAATGTATAACAACGTTAACAAATGTTAGTTTTCTACAAGTAGTATTAGTAGATATGATAATTTTATATACTATATTATTATAATATTATGTATGTTATTATAGAATTTTGCCACATTAGCTATCTTGCGTGCGTTTACTTTGCCGATCTCGAGAGTATCATCGGACTCGAGGTTTATTTATTATTTCCCTACGTCCAGTTTACTTTATAACCTGGCGTTATTTATCCCTGCTCCACGTGTGCTGTGTAATACGAAAAGGGGTTTTCCGAACTGCTTACGTCAACGGCTAGTGTTTGTCTCTCGAAAGGAGGGCATGTTTTTTATTCCAGATATATATGTGTAGGGTTTTTTTCGAAATAAAATTAGAAAAAAATAGAAGGTGACGCATTTTTTTTCTCAGTGTGGGTCAGAGCGGGCAAAATGCGACAGTGGGGCAAAACGGGACAGAAAATCCGCAAGTATCAATGGGGCAAAACGGGACATCCAAAAATTATCGGAAAATTGAGTTTTACCACCCTGTCCCATTTTGCCCCCCTCACCCCTATGACTCTGGATTCGGAAATTGGTAACTCTCTGTCCTACATTCTGTCCAGTTGTTACTTTTTATTTAGTTTATTTACCGTTTATTTAGTTTAAGTAAAATATTGATTTGATTTAAGCAGATATTTATTTTAATTATGTAAATTGTTACGTAAATGAACTAAATATTTATTTAAACCAAATAAATATTTTCCTCAAAACAAATAAACGGTGGCCGTCAAAAACATTTTTTTTTCTGGGTGCGAGGAGACAAAACGCCGGAGAAATAAAAAAAAAAATTCTTCAGCAATCTCGCCCGGACTCAGGAGAGTACAAACGGACCATTCAGTCCGGCCGATCGCACGAGGGGTGCGGCGATCGGGCGCGCGCCATCGGCCGGTAGTGGCTCGTTGGGACTGCAGTTCGCTGCAAATGGAATGCCGCTATCGACGAGCGATTGCCACAGGTCAGGGCTCTCAGTCACCGTAATACGCGAGCCGCGCGATAAAGCGGCTCGAAATTTTTGTAAGCGATAGGTGGAACAGCCGCAACGCGCGCGGCAAAAAAAAAAAAAAAAAAGAAAAGTCAAACTTTTATGCGAACTGCACCGTTATCCGTTGCCACGATCTATGTATAGATTGGACGGTATCGGCCTCGATGCATAATCCGGTTTCTCCTTGTTATTTTTATTCCGCAATATTTTTATTTTTCTTATTATTTTTCTCGTTATTTATTATTTATATTTTTTTTTCATTATTTTTCCTCTCATTATTTTCATCCTTCTCGGGCGCGCGGCGCATCCGCGAGAGCCGCCTTTGAAATTTCTCTCAAACGGGTTATCAAGTCGTGAACGGTGTTGCACGGCTCAGCGCCGTAATCGTCGTCGTTCGAGCGTTAAATAATTTTCCTTTGAGAGTCAGCCTTCCGTTTATGCTGCATACGCTCGTGGAAAAGAAAAAAATAAAGTAATAAAAATAATTTAAAAAAAATAAAATAGGTGACTCGAGTAACGCGGCAAAGGGGATGCGTGTTAGGAGGGATTCAGAGAAACACGCGCCAGAGAATGCGGCGCTTATGGCGCTGCGTGCGACCGGAAGTTGTAACGGGCAATGCTACACGCTTTGCGCGACCGGCGCTCTCTGAGCTCCGAGAAAGGGTAACTTACCCTTTGAAGGTAAGATTATATTTACTTATCTATTTCAATATAACAGATTATATTGCACATAAGTGTAATAGACTGTTTTTAAAAAAATTACTTTTCGTGCACTGGACTGAAAGTTTTTATGCACAGACTTGTGCTTTAAATTTAATGTCAATAAAAAATGTATGGAATTTACATTTGGAATTTATTTATTTATGATTTTTATGAAATTTTTTATGAAATTTATGGAATTTATGGAATTACAGTGAAATTAAAGTAAATTATTGAATTTAAAGTGGCTTTATAGTAAATTGTTAAAAGTAAAATACTTCTAGACCTTTTAATGTACTGTACGTTAATTTTTCATCACAATTGTACTTTAAATTTAATGCACCAGTTTATGCATAAAAACTTCCAGTACAGGGTAAATTTTTTTTTTATTTAATGTAGCGCGCTCGAAGTTTTTATGCAAAAATTAGTACATTAAATTCAATGTGCAATAGTGATGAAAAATTCATATACTTTTTCATTGAAATTAAAGTGAGTTAATAAAAATTAAGAATTTAATATGCTTTTAATATACTGAACATTATTTTTTCATTGCAATCGTACCTGAAATTTAACACCAGTTTTTGCATAAAAATTTCCAGTCCGATACATTAAATATCATACGATTTTTTTTGCAGTGTATATAAATGTATATGTATGGAGGAGTGAGGCAAAATGGGACAGCGAGGGAGAACGCAATTTTCCAATAATTTTTTAATGAAGCAGTGCGGCGAAACGAGGCAGATAAATCAGGATGTATCAATGGGGCAAAACGTAATTATCCAATATTTTTTGGATGGGACAGTGGGGCAAAATGGGGCATCAAAAAATTATTGGAAAATTGAGTTTTGCCTTACTCTTCCATTTTGCCACGCTCTCTCTTATATAATAATAATAATAATAATAATAATAATAATAATATATTATTATTATATTTTATTTTATATGTAAATAAATACAGGGTATAAAGCTATGCAGCCGGCCGGAGGGAAACATATCCGACCCGAGCGAACTCGGTGACGCAACGATAATCTCCGTGCGATCGAGAAAACCGTACAGAACAAAAAATTAGTTGCCCATACACGGTGAAAAGGCAAATGATAGCGGCATATCTTGCTGAAATTTCGATATGGACAAGCATGTTTTTATCCGATAAGTCTTTATCCGTACGAATTCGTATCGAATCGTAATGAAAACCTGGAAATAGACACATGGACATCATTCGAAGAGTCCGCTTGAAAAATGTTGTCAAAAGATTTTTTTTTGTCGATTCGGAGAACACTGAATAGAGAGTAAAAAAATTCATATGAAATTTAATGTACCTGACTAGAGCTTTTATGCAAAAACTGGTACAGTAAATTTCATGCACAATTGTGATGAAAAATCAATGTTGAGTGTATTAAAAATATCGGAAATAATTTATTTTTAATAATTTACTTGAATTTCAATGAAAAAGTGTTGTCAATCTTTCATCACAATTGTATCATTAAATTTAATATACGAGTTTTTGCATAAAAACTTCCAGTCCAATGCATTGCGTTCACGATTTTTTTTGTACACTGTAAAAAAGATTCGTATGAAATTTAATGTACTGGACCGGAAGTTTTTATGCACAAACTGGTATAGGAAATTTCATGCACAATTGTGATGAAAAATCAATGTTCAATGTATTTAAAAACATTGGCAATACTTTAATTTTAATAATTTTAATAAAAATGAAAAAGTATCGTTAATTTGTCATCACAATTGTACCATTAAATTTAATCTACAAGTTTTTGTATAAAGACTTCCGGTCCGGTCCATTAAATCCACAATTCCTTCTTAACACTCTACCAAGAAAACGCTCAAAAGTCACACGAATCACCGGTAAAACGCAAAACTTCCCCCCACATCTTCGCTACGCTGTAAAAAAAAATCCTACCAAATTTAATGTACGTAAACTGGAAGTTTCTATGCATAAATTGCTATATTAAATCTCTTGTAAAATTGGAAAAAAACTTTGGAAACACTCAACCTCTAACGACTTACAATAATTTTCCTGTAAAAGTACTTTAAATTCAATAATCTACTTTAATTTCACCGTAAAAGTTCATTAATGTTTTCATCACAACTGTACATTGAATTTAACGTACCAATTTTTGCGTAAAAACTTTAGTACTTTAAATAATTTAACGTACCAATTTTTGCGTAAAAACTTTAGTACTTTAAATTCAATAATGTACTATTAATTTCACCGTAAAAGTTCATTAATGTTTTCATCACAACTGCGCATTGAATTTAACGTACCAATTTTTGCGTAAAAACTTCGAGTCCGTTGCATTAAATTTACAATTTTTTTTAACAGTCTGGCAAAAAAAAGATCTTTAAAAATAAAAAGCCTACCCGCAGGACGTCGTCTTCCCACGGCAGTCTTCGCGTCCGTATCCAGCACTGCCGTGAGGTTATGCTCCTTCGACGATTGGCCCGACGGCACGCCGGGCAAGTGTAACGAATCCTCGATAGCAGCGTGCCGCCCTCCTCTTATACAACCGGAAGCGAATTAACTTTCGGTCCGCACGTGTTACGCGCACGCGCACAATCACCAGATAAACACACACCGGCACATAGCTTCCGTATATCCTCTTTCTACAACTATATATATATCCAATATATATCTCCGAAAATATATATATATATAAATCCCAGTGTAAACTTCGTGTTGGACGCGCACGTTAACCGCAGTCTTGGAACGCCTCGAGCTTAGCACGCTCTTCTGCGAAGTACCGAAACTATCTTAGAAAAAAAAAAAAAAACAAAAAACTCTTTAAGTTAAAACTTCACGAACAAGTAGTTTTATCCAAAGGCTTCGACCGAGGGTTCGTCGGAGATGAGACAAAAGGGCGATTGGCGGGAAATAGCGAGAGGTCGGTTGTTCGACGAGAACGTGTGTGAGGAAAAAAAAAGTGAAAATAATCGATACGGGCGTACCGGCCGCCGGCGAACGACTGAATCGGCGTGCTCGTACGGGGAGCCGCCGTGACGGGCGAGTGGCGCGCGGTCGCAGGGGGGGGGGGAGGGGTCGGATTCCGGCGGTGAGACTGCCGCCATCTAGCGGAACTACCGCCAACCCGTCGGCCTCGCTCCGCCTGCGGGCTTTTTATGAATGGATGGAAGCTATCATTGAAGTTTCGAGCTGAATGAAAACATTACCCGCCGTGTCCCGGAGTGGCTGGCGAGCTGGCTGGCTCGGCGGCGCCGGCGAGCCACGGATTCACGACGGCCATCCGCTTTTAGCGGGAATTTCGAAGCGACCCCTCGCTCCTCCCTTCGCCATCGCGCGGTCCCCCTCCGCGCGGCCGATCGTGCAGCCGGTGGAACTTCCGATTTTTCCCTCGGCCCACCCGGCGGGGCACGATTAATTAATTATTCATGCGCATATATTTTTTTTTCTTTCTTTTTTTTTTACTCTCCGAGAGTCGACTTCCGTCGGTGCTCCGGAAGTCGGACATCCGACGCGACGGAAGAGCCGACATGCGGAGCGATTAATAGCTCGTCTAGCGCGATCGCTTCGTGATTCTACGATTGTCCGTCGAGCGTTTCGAGGAACGACTATTCGGCCCCGACGAGCTTTTTCTTTTTTGCTCCGCCACCGGAAGTGACATCGGATATCTTGGTGTTTTTTTTTTCTTTTTTTTTTCTCGGAGTTGATATCTCTGGATAGTGTGACCGATAGACGAGAACCGTCGGCACTGTGTTATAGTGTATGGTCTGTGTGTACTATAGCGAAGAGAAGAGACGCACGATCTCGAGCTCGGCTGACTCGATAGCGGATGCTGGCTCTCTCGCGAGGGCATTAACAGTTTTTGTATGTCCCTCCTCCTCGACCTCCCCGGCATGTTATCGAGTGACAAGACGAACTAGCGATGGCTCTGAACCGAACAGTCCCTCAACTGTCGTACTTGTAGTAATACAATTTTTTCGGTATCAAAGTACTGATATATACGATGTCTGATATATACGATGTCTGATATATACGATGTCTGATATATACGATGTCTGATATATACGATGTCTGATATATACAATGTCTGATATATAGATGTCTAATAAATACGATGTCTGATATATACGATGTCTGATATATACGATGTCTGATATATACGATGTCTGATATTACGATGTCTGATATTACGATGTCTGATATTACGATGTCTGATATGTGCGATGTCTGATATGTATGATGTCTGACATGTACGATGTCTGACATGTACGATGTCTGACATGCACGGTGTCTGACATGTACGATGTCTGACGTGTACGATGTCTGATATGTACGGTGTCTGACATGTACGATGTCTGACGTGTACGATGTCTGATATGTACGATGTCTGACATGTATGATGTCTGACATGTACGATGTCTGACATGTATGATGTCTGACATGTACGATGTCTGACATGTACGATGTCTGACATGTATGATGTCTGACATGTACGATGTCTGACATGTATGATGTCTGACATGTACGATGTCTGACATGTACGATGTCTGATGTTGTAAATATAATGTATTTAGCTATTATTATCACTTATTACATTTATATAGCACAGACGTATGTTTCTGCGAGCGTTACGAAATAACGGACGAATTTAATCGAATGAGATACGACGAGGTTCGTTCGTAGCCATCGCTGAATGAAAAAAGTCTCGGCTACAGGCCGCGTGACGAGTACTCGAGGAGTCCGTCACGCGGAGGACTCTCCTCCTCGGAAAACATCGAATTGAGCCGGATGGACGGACGGACGCACCGTCGAATCAGAGTCTCGACTCAGCTCCGCTGCGGCCCGCCAGTGCGCGAGGAAGCGGCGAAGTGAACCGATGTTTTCAGGTTCGCCTCGTGTAACAAGGCCCCCAGGAAGGTCGACTGCCTTCTCCGGGCGAGTATTCGCGGCCAGGTAGGGCCCGCGCGCGCGCGCGCGCCTGCATGCAGCCTCTCCGGTTCAGCACACTTTACTCTCCTGCCCGGCACTCTCTGCACCGCGCCTCGATGTGTGTACACAAGTGTGGAAAAACTTTTGCCGAATTTATATATTTAAAAAAAATGTGTTACTTCCATTTTATTTATATAATTTTTATCGTACAAAAACATGTATTTTCTTATTTATTTATTATTTTTTAAAATGTATTTATTTATTTATTTTTTTATTTAAATATAAAATAATTATTTTATAAAAATTATATTTTAATAAACACGAGCGATGCTATGGTGAAAAGTTTACAGAGACTCGTGAGGCTCTCACCGGGCAGATCCCGATGTAACGCTCCGAACATTTCTACCAAGGTAAAAACCACTCGGACGTAGACAGCATTTTTTTTTAGTACTTGGCGTCGAGACACTGATGCGATGTCTCGATGTACTTTCGTTTAAAAATAATAGACAATAAAGTACGTCAGTGTGGATTATTACGTCGGATTACGCGCGCGTTACCGTTACAGCAAGCCGCGCTCGGAACTTGGCTCGGCCTTCCTCCGCGCACAGTTCTGTCTCTCGCGCGAGACGCCCGAGCGCGAGGCTCCTCGTAAGCCTCGATCGCCGCTCGACATCTTTCCGAAACGTAAGCTTTTACTTAACAAAGCCGATTTCCGAGAAAAAAATTGGTACCATTAAAAAAAATAATAAAAAAGTCAATTACAGTTTTCTTTACCGACTGCGGTAACTCGCTCTCTTCTCCGGCGCCCTCGTTGAATGCACGAACCTCAATAAACCACGCGTGCCCTCTGCCGCAATGCGATTTCCCAGGGAAAACAATTTCCTCGTGTTAATCCGCATTTTACTAAAACGAGTCGCAAAATCGAGCGCGTCCGCATTTAGTACGGTACACGCTGAGAGAAAGATCGCGAGATACGGGGGACGGCAGGAAGAAGCGGGCGAGAGGAGAGAGAAATGAAAGACCGTGGGCGTCGGTCACGTTCCAATCTCCTTGGCTCCCTTTCGGCGGGCACGCCGAGTCAACTCGCGTATGTAGAACTCTGGCTCCGCTCGCCTCTTTCGCCCGTCCGCCCGCTCTTCCTCCTCGAGTGCGAGATCTCGCATTTATATATATGTATAGGAAATAAAATAAAAGTAAAAAAATAAATAAATAAAAAATAAAATAGAATAGTCACAAGCAAGTCTCATGTGATGTGTGATTAATTTATACAAATCGTAGACTTCGGTGTTTAAAATTGTTCATAAATTGTAAACTTAAGTTTTTAACTCTGTTAACTTTTATAACTCTTTACTATGGAGCTCCAATATTTAAGATTTATTGTATATTATATTCCGACTGTAACCGAGAAATCGGTTATAGAAATTTAGTTTTAATGTAATATGGGCTGATTGACATTCCACGTAAAATCAGCAACCGCATCCCCGTTGATTTTATTCATTTACATAGATATGTATAGTTATTAACAAACCCAACAGAAATACTCGTATTAATAGTGCTTAGAGATGTATATAGTAACGTTTACAAAATGAAAATCGGTATTAGAAATTACGGTCTACAATTAAGCTAGGACCCCAAAATCTCCCTGGATATTGTCGAGTTGCGTCGGAGACGTAAAGATATCAATCGAGGGATTAAATATAAACTATACATAATATAATCTATACAGTGTACACTGAGAAAAAGAATAGTATTTTCTACTATACCAATAGATCCCAGGGGAAACATCTATATAGATAGTTTTTGATAACATATATTCAATTGGTTAAATTATAATTCTTGTTGCAACCATAATTTTTTGTCACTGTCATAACTATAAAATGTAAACGTTCCCCCTGGGAATTATTTGTTATGGTATAAAGTCAGTGTCGTTGCTTTTTATACTATGTTATTTTTTCTCAGTGTATCCACATACATAGGTAGGGTAGAGCGGGGCAAAATGGGGCACCGGGGCAAAACGGGGTTTTTGGGGAAAACGTCATTTTCCAATAATTCTTGGATACCCGAATTGGTCCTATCGGATACATCAGGCTTTTCTGCCCAGTTTTGCCTTGTCCGATCCAAAAATTATTGGAAAATTTAGTGTTGCCTAAAAACCTCGTTTTGCCCGAAAACCCCATTCTGCCCAAAAACCCCGTTTTGCCCAACAACCTCGTTCTGCCCAAAAACTCCGTTTTGCCCAAAAACCCCGTTTTTCCCAAAAACCCCGTTGTGCCCAAAAACCCCGTTCTGTCCAAAAACCCCGTTTTGCCCAAAAACCCCGTTTTGCCCAAAAACCCCGTTGTGCCCAAAAACCCCGTTCTGCCAAAAACCCCGTTTTGCCGAAAAACCCCGTTTTGCCCAAAAACCCCGTTTTGCCCAAAAACCCCGTTTTGCCCAAAAATCCCGTTTTGCCCAAAAACCCCGTTCTGCCAAAAAACCCCGTTTTTCCCAAAAACTCTGTTTATCCCAAAAACCCCGTTTTGCCCCGTTCTCCCCTACACGGACCGATCGTGACATTACCTCGGGTGGTCGATCACACTCGAACCGAGGAGCTTGCACGGTCTCCTCCCCCGGGCACTATAAAGTCGGTTTGTCTCGACGTTATAGTGAGGCGTCCCGGAGTCGCCCCGCGCCAAGCGGGCCGGCGAGCCGAACGGACGGGGGATCAACATTGGCGAGGAGCACCGGGCCGAGAGACGACGTGGGACGCCGAGACGGTAGCCGGACGACTCCGCATCGGATGCCGTCTCGTTCTGTCGCTCTGCGTACTTCTATATTTATCCCACTCGTTAGATCTATCTTCGTCGTGCACCGTTCATTCATGAATCCGTCGATCTCCCTCGCTCCGCGCTCGCTCAGCGCGACGCCCGCCTCGCCCCCTCTCTCTCTCTCTCGCGCGTGTACTCACGTTCATTCATCCCCTCTCTCTCTTTCTCCCACGCGCCGATGCGGCGCGGCGAGTGTGCGTACGCGCATGCGCGGCTCGCGCGCAACGGACACATGCGCGCGCATGTGTACGAGGACGGCATAGTGCATGGCCGTAGTACAAGCGTGGTTATAGCGGGAGAGACCGCATCGCGAAACTCTCGCACGTACGCGAGAGTGCGTATCCCGCGTCGTACAGCGTGTATTTTCGATGGCAAGCGGCGGCGTTAGCGAGGAAAGGCTGAGGACGCGTCCCGGCCGAGGGAGCGGGACGGCGAGCGGTCGCGCGACTCCCGTCGCCCGAAATAGGATACGGCGGGTAGCGGAGCGAACGAGCGCGGAGAGAAACGCGCGTCGAGGAACCATGGGGAAACGCCGGGCATCGAGCGCACGGAGGCGTCGAAAAAATATACCGAGAGAGAGTTGTTATGCTCGGTGGAGGTTTGGACTACGGATGGTGGTCTGGTGCGACACGGTGGCGCTGGGGCCACGTGTCCGGAGAATTAAATGGGAAATTAATTGGGAGGGAACGCGGTAGCTTTGGGCGCTCTTCGGTGGCTCTTGGACCTAGTATGCGGTTTGGTGATTCGGTGTTTGGGGTGGTGCTTGAGGGTTTGTTATTGTGAGACCTCGAGGAATACCAAAAGTACACGAGTACCGAACCATGGTGGAGTAGGTCTAAAAGCCACTAAAAAGCGCCCAAAACTACCACATTGGTATTACTTGAGGGTTTATTGTTGTAAGACCTCAAGGAATATCGAAAATGCCAAAGTATCAAACCTCATACAAGTAGGT
>JAPYZC010010541.1:0-18838 GCA_030522665.1 Ichneumoninae sp. A BG-2022a
CCGGTTTGGATGAGAAGGCGTTTCGTGGATAATCCGTTCTATGCAAGGGTCATATTATTAGTAGAGGCTCGGGTCTCGGCGAGCGTATCTATGTGCGCCATCGTCCCAGCCCGGTATGCTTCGCTGTTCGATAAGCCGTGACCGAGAACGAGGCGGAAGCGCGGTACAGCTCATGGCCCGGCAGTGTGCATGGGGCGTAACACTTACACAGCGAAGCCCGCTCTGCATCCTCGTCGGCGTCGTTTACACGGAGCACGAAAGCCCCTTTGCCTCACTGATTCCTGTATCAAAGAGAAAGACAAACGACGCGACTGAGGAAGGAACAAAAAAAAAAAAAAAGAGAAAAATAGAGGGGTAAAAAAACTACAGGAGCGAAGGAAAGCTCACTCACACCCTGGCTGGCTGCTTTGCGCCTTCCAGTTTCTCCCTTACGCGCCGGCCATGCCGCGCTTTCAAAGCCAGCTTAGCGTGCTTTGGGCTCGACACAATCGGTGCACGACCGCGCGCACTACGGTGTGCTCCCTTTGAAAGACTACCCTCTCTACCACGGCGGCGAAAGAAACGCGAGCGCTGCAACGACGACATGGCACTACCGTTCACGTGACTCCGCTTTTCACACTTCCGGGAAAACGAGAAGACCCACGTCATCCTCCCAAACGCTCTCCCAGATCGGGAACTCACGGATTCTGGATTCTGATTCCGTCACTGCACATATTTTCATCGCGCCATCGATGTGACGCTTAACCCTCACTCGATGTGGGGGGGTCATTTTTGTTCTCGGAAAAAGCGTTTTTCCGCGCATTACTTGATATTTGATCAAATGTTTTTTGCTTAAATAAAAATTCCTGTTCGCACTTCAAAAGGACATTCTAAGCTTCAACCATGAATTTTTTCTGATTTTTCTATTAATAATTGTGGGTGTGTTAGCGCGCTCGGGAAAACGACCCCGGTACATGGAATGAGGGTGCCGAAAACACCTACATGGAGTGAGGGTTGATTCTGTTGTCAAGAGCATGCGCTTGAATGTTTGGAACAACTAGAACAACCTAGAACAGCAGACAGCATTTTTTTCGGAAAAGTGAGAGCCTCGCGTCAAAAAGTGTTTTTTCACCTTACCGCTAATTACCGGATTTCATCTTAGAAACTTAGCCTTTTGGAAAATTGTAGACTGAGAAAAAAAAATTGGTCGGCTTAACCAAAAGTCGCTTTATTTCTTTGTTACAAGTAAAGTATTGTTTTGCTAAACGATTATTTGCTTCAATTTATTGAACATTTTTCGATTGTAACAAACATTTTTGTTGTACCAACGAAATACACATTTTAACGTATGTCATCGCCCCTTTTTCCTTAAATTAACCATTTCTTTTTCTCAGTGTAGAACAGCCCTAGAACGATTCAGAACATCCTCCACAGTTTGGAATTTCTAAATATGAGTGGCTAACTTCCTGTACCTTGCGACATAGCGCAGTCAGTAAGGAAAAACTGTAATCAACTTTTCTCACGGATGGTCGCATGTACGATCGAATTGGAAGTCTCATCTGAAGCGTACGTCATGTCGGCTGGGCATGAGACTTTCCTTTCGACCGTCCGCGCCACAATCACTGAGAAAACTTAATTACAGTTTCCGATACCGACCTCTCCATACACAGAAAAAAAAATTATTTAATCAAGTAAAATTTGCTTGCGGGCTGCCAATGAAGTAAAAACGTTGTTTCAATTCTACTCTGAATTCGTACAATTTCATACCGGACTGAAACGACAACATGTCACCTTGACAGTCTTGCTGTCGTTATTTCAATATCATACGGAATTGTAAGAATTGAAAGTAGAGTTGAAACAAGCATTTTTTTTTCAGTGTACAAACTTCTCCTTCCTCTCGCGCGGCAATTGCCACTTCCTCATCGAAGTTCACCCCGATACCCGAAAAATCTCCAAAACCCACAAACTAAACCCCGAATTATCGGAAGCTAAAAAAATGGTTCTCGAGAATTCTCGCCATCGCGCCGATGGCAGCGATTTTGATTAACGCCTCTACCGATGACTCGACCGCGCGCTCTCGCCGGACTGACCGTGTCGGGTATGAGACAGGGATGAATAATGGAATGTCCACGGGACGCGGGGCTATCATCGTCGATGATGAAACGTCACGGCGGAGTTGGGAGAGCAATTCATATCCCGAGGGACGAGGAGGAGCGGGGACGCCCGGGGATCGCCGCAGTCTCATACGGAAACGGTTCTTGTCCTTCGGCATAGCGGGAGACAGTCTCGCCCGGGCATAAATAGTCGTGGCGGTGCGAAATTAATCGGAGCGGGTCCGCAATGGCTCTCGGTACGAACAGCGTCCCGCATCGCCCCGGACCGTTTCGCGAGAGCGTATCTCTCACGTTATTTAATTAGAGTTAAGGCACCCTTCGGCGGACGGCTCTCGAGGCTGACAATGCCCGTCTCGTTGCCGTCCTCGGCGTCAAAGTCCGAAAGGATATCCAAACGCGCATCAACACCAACGGCGACGGAAGGAAATCCAATAGTCCGGGTTGCCGTCGCTCGCCAAATGCAAAATGCAACCAACACCGCGGGCGGCGACTCGCAATATTATCGCGGACGCCCGTGACAACCGCGCTGAAACTGCACATGCTAACTGGATCATAAAGACGTAACAGCGTTAGGGGACAAGCACGCGGCGGGAGACGCGACGAAAGGGAATTTGTGGTCAGCGGAGAAACGGAAGTGAACGGACCAAAAATACTTCTCGCATTTTTGGTTTCCGAGGTCCGTCCTGTTGGAGGCTTTTTGATAGCCGAATCGGTTAGAGTCGACATTCGTAACTACTGTGCGTTTCAATGAAAGAAAATTCATTATTAGATTCATTTGGTTAAATATTTTTTAATTACGTTATAGAAATTTTGTGACAGATTGGCAATAATTTTTACATAAAGTAACAAAAATGTATAACTAAATTCATTTGGTGAAATATTTTTTTAATGCTGTTGTAGGGAATTATAACCATTTTGGTGCCGATTGGGAATCATTTATACGTAAAAAAATATTAGTTCATAAACGCTTATATAATTATAATATCATTATAATAATAATATTATTGATAAGTTGAAAATCGATGGAACTAATTATAAAAAATTATGGTGCCGGTGTTAAATACCGCTGCCGACGATTCCGTGCGGTTTTCTTTCAATTGGAAATTGGTTTTGAAACTTTTATCAGATACAACAATTAACCGGTGCGGTGGTCGTGGTGGTTAACGTGTGAGCTTTCGGACCTAAACATCGGGAGGTTGACGGTTCGCTCAGTTTTCATAGTTTCGTCGAGAATAAAAATATGGACGGGTCGATGCCCCAGATACATGTATCGGTCACTCACACTTGGTAATTATAAAGTGTGAGTGTCGGATGTACATAGCTGTAGGCCATGTTTACTTTCTCGGGGAAACGCCACGAAGCCCCGACAGCGGGAATCGAGCTTGAGACCGGTTGTATCGGTATAGTTTTTCCGCAGTTTCGCCGTACAGAAATGTCATGGCTAGATATTTCTGTAGACGTAAAACCCGAGGGTACACAGGGAGAAATATAACTGGTTTCTCGATAACATCAAAAAAATTATAATAAAAAAAAGATAATCATTTTTTTTTCCTTACCAATTAACGTCTTACTCGGCATTTTGAATTTTCATAATAGTAATAATTTTTTATTATAATATAATTATAATATAGTAATAATATTGAATAATAATTTTTTTCCTTACCAATTAACGTCATACGCAAGATTTTGAATTTTGGTAAAAACACCGAAAAACTTAAATTACCATTTCACCTTCCGAAACTGCTTCATCCGTCATGGCTAAAGGATTCGAAACCATACGTGCATTCGTAAACATATGTGTAGAAAACCCGAACACCGTATATGGAAAAAAATAATATTAAAAAAATCCTTAGAAATTAACCTTATATACGGAATTTTGAAATTGGGTAAAAACACCGAAAACCTGAAATGACAATTTCGCCTTTCGGAACTGCTTCATCCGTCATGGGTACAGGGTTCGAAACCGTACGTGCACGCATACACCTAAGTCTGCACACACGTAGATACGGTACGTGCGCGCGTGTGTACAAGCGACAGGATTTCGCCGGGCGACATCGCTTCTCTGCCGAGTTCTGCACACGACCATCCGTCATCGGCGTATCGCGCGGCTCCTTCTGCCATCCGCGCTCGGAACCGCTCGACCTAAAGATTTGCATTACAAATTCGCTCGCGGAGCTGAGGAGAGGGATAGAGAGTAAGGGCTTCGGTCTCGCAGGGGCCCCGTAGGTCGATCTCGCGTCCAAACCAACGACCCGCTATCTCGCCTCTCGTTCTCCGTTCTCTCCCATGCTATGTATTCTATGTACATTCATATATATATATATATATATATATATATATGTATATACGTATATGCGAGCAAATGCATTCTCGTTTCCTTCACTTACGGAAAGAAATTATCGACGTGCGTAAACGAATTTTCACTCCCATTTCCATTTTTCTCGACCATAGGTGGTGTGGATTGCTTGCACCGAGATTTCCTCTTTTATCGATAATTTCTCGCATATTTGACAGAAATATTTTTTTTTTTGTTTTCGTAAACCTGCGCGATATTCGAGTTAAAAATTGATCGCTCGAGGCTCGCCTGTTTGCACGGTAAAAAGGCGGTGTAGAATTTTTTTTTCTTACCTCCCGATTGCGCTGGATTTATCAGTGACGCACCGTGCTCGAGGTGACGGATGACCAATATCAAATGTAAACTCGCGGGAATAGTCGAGTTCACTTACGAAAGGAAATTATCGACGTGCGTAAACGACTTTTCACACCCATTTCGATTTTACATGGGTGTGGATTGCATGCAATCAGATTTCCTCTTTTATCGATAATTTCTCGTCTAGTTGACAGAATATTTGTGTAGTTTTAGCAAACGTACATGGTATTCGACGTAAAAATTTATCGCTCGAGGCTCGCCTGTTTGCACGGTAAAAAGGGGGTGTAGAATTTGTTTTTATTTTTTTTTATCTCCCGATTGCGCTGAATTTATCAGTGACGCACCGCGTTCGAGGTGACGGATGACCAATATGAAATGTAAACTCATGGGAATAATCGGGTTCGAAGAATTTTTTTTCTTCATAAAGCCCGTCTATATTTTATATCGTAATCTCAGCGAGATAGAGCGGACGTTATTGTCCCAGTGACTAACGGTATTCTGAGTTTCACCACGATTCGGTTCTCGCATGTATATCTCGTCGTTCAGTTATTAACATTTGGTGACATTTTTTTTCGAAATAACCACACCCAGAAAAATAATTTATTTGACGGCCACCGTTTATTTGGTTTAAGTAAAATATTTATTTGATTTAAATAAATATTTATTTCATTTAAATAACTATTAAATAATTGATTTAAACTAAATAAACGGTGGCCGTCAAATAAATTATTTTTCTGGGTGCAACGATCACACACATATATATACACTGAAAAAAAATCGCTCGCGGCCAGCTAAAGAATTCTTTTTTAATTTCAATTCTACTTTCAATTCTTATTACAATTCCATATGATACTGACAAAACGACGGTAAGACCATCGAGGTGACATGGTATCGTTTCGATCCCGTATGGAATCGTAGGAATGGAAAGTAGACTGGAAAGAACCATTTCTTTTTCATCGGCAGCTCGCAAGCGAACTTTACTTGAGTCATTGAGTTATTAAATTTCGGTGAAATTTTTCGTTACAATAATAAACGATCACATATATATGTATTCACTGGTAAAAAAATTCGTTTGCGGACTACCAAATATTTTAAAAAATTACAATTCTACTTTCAATTCCTGACAAAGAATTTTTTAAATTTCGATTCTACTTTTAATTCGTGTCAAAGAATTTTTTTAATTTTAATTCTACTTTCAATTTCTGCCAACGATTTTTTAAATTTAAATTCTACTTTCAATTCCTGCCAAAGAATTTTTTTTAATTTCTCTTCTACTTTCAATTCTTACAATTCCATATAACATTGAAACATATGATATTACAATCCCCTGTGGAATTGTAAGAACAGGAAGACGAATATTTTTTCTTCGGCAGTCCGCAGGCGAATCGTCCTCGACTTATTAATACTTTTCTCCACTCTATATCTAATGCATTTCCAAGGCGATTATTCTTGAATCTCGTGCGTAGTCAGCCGTCAAACTGTCCCGCGAATACGCGCACCTAAGCGCGAAGACGCCAAAAATATGCCGCTCGACTCTTAACGGGAGTTCAGGAAGAAGGATTAAAGGGACAGGTGGCCGGGTTGTTATTTATATCGCGGCGGTCGGTGGACCATTCCGCGGCCGGTCGGGCGGTGGGGTCGGGATATCGCAGCTTCGTTGATGGGCAAAGGTTTGCGGAGAATTTGCCGCAACGCGAATGCGCCAGACCGCGGGTTAACTCGCGTCTGGCGACCAGAGTGACCGGGCTTCACTCCGGTCCATTCATTTGGTCGCGCGGCTATGAATAGACGCTATTTAAACAACACCCCTGTGAGAGAGATCCCGACCGGGACAGAACAAGAAGAGATCTCTCCGCATAGCCGAGTGCGGAGCGAGTCCCTCGTCCGTTCGCCGCTCGCAACGAGTGACGGAGAGGGAATTTCTTGGAAAATTCGGAGCAAATTCGAGCTCACTGGCTCGACTCTCTCTTGCCCCTTGACGTTCGCCCGGGTGAATGGGAGGAGGAAAAGAGTCGCCGCGCTTAGGACAAAACTAACAGGCCACACCTAGACAATTTATTCATTCGACGGGCGCCCGCAAATAAATATTCATTTATATAAAATAAATATTTATTTACACAAAATAAATATTTATATAAACACAGTAAATATTTATTTAAACAAAATAAATATTTATTTAAATAAAATAAATATTTATTTGCGGGGCGCCCGACAAATAAATAATTTTTCTGGGTGCATCAGCGACGAAGGAGAGCCGGAGAGCTTCCAATTTTCTCAACCATAGGTGGTGTGGATTGCTTGCACCGAGATTTCCTCTTTTATCGATAATTTCTCGATTTCCTCTTTTATCGATAATTTCTCGCATATTTGACAGAAATAATTTTTTTTTCGTAAACCTGCGCGATATTCACGTTAAAAATTAATAGCTCGAGGCTCGCGTGTTTTCACGGTAAAAAGATGGTGTGGTCTTTTTTTTCTTCTTCCGTTCGCCAGTTTCAATGAATGACGGAGAGGGAATTCCTTGGAAAATTCGGAGCAAATTCGAGCTCACTGGCTCGGCTCTCTCTTGCCCCTTGACATTCGCCGGGGTGAATGGGAGGAGGAAAAGAGTCGCCGCGCTTAGGACAAAACGAACAGGCCATCAGCGACGAAGGAGAGCCGGAGAGCTTCCAATTTTCTCAACCATAGGTGGTGTGGATTGCTTGCACCGAGATTTCCTCTTTTATCGATAATTTCTCCGTAAACCTGCGCGATATTCGAGTTAAAAATTGATCGCTCGAGGCTCGCCTGTTTGCACGGTAAAAAGGCGGTATGGTATTTTTTTTTCTTACACCTAGAAAAATAATTTATTTGACAGACACCATTTATTTGGTTCAAGTATAATATTTATTTTTATTAAATAAAATAGTTACTTAAATGAAATAAAAATTTATTTGAATGAAATAATTATTTATTTAAATGAAATAAATATTTTACTTAAACCATACAAACGGTGGCCGTCAAATAAATTATTTTTCTGGTTGTACCTCCCCACTGCGCTGGATTTATCAGTGAGTCCCTCGTCCGTTCGCCAGTTTCAACGAGTGACGGAGAGGGAATTTCTTGGAAAATTCGGAGCAAATTCGAGCTCGCTGGCTCGACTTTCTCTTGGCCCTTGACGTTCGCCGGGGTGAATGGGAGGAGGAAAAGAGTCGCTGCGCTTAGGACAAAACGAACAGGCCATCAGCGACGAAGGAGAGCCGGAGAGCTACAAAAAGCCCCCCCATTCACGGGGACTCCCCTCCCTTCCGGACACAATGAAGCTTCGGGGGATCGATTCTACCGGGAATAAGCGTATATCCATAAGTTATAGTATCCGGTCGTTCTCCACAACCTCAATCTCGCCAACCACCCCGCATCTCGTACATCTCATTCGTCCTCTCTCTCTCTCTTTTTTTCCTCTCTTTCGCTCTAACTGGACGAGGCCAGATGTTGCTTCGCGCGATACTCCACTTCATTCGAGTAGGCGTTACCGACGCGGCTATATTCGTCGTCCACTTTCTATAAGTATGGTTGACATATGGATATGCAATTTCGTGCGATACGTTATGCAAGAGACATTACGATATAAACGTATCGCGGCTGAGGCGAGATACACACTCCGCAACGCCGATGTAATGGATCGGAATGACCGAGTGTGCGCCTCTCCGGGTAGACCGATGCCTCGCTCCCACGATCGGAAATGAGGTGTAGTCATTACGCTTACTGTGCAGAGTCATTGGTAATTTACTGGGACGAGACAGGGTATCGACACAAACGCCTTGGCTCTTTCTTCGTTACTCGACGATGATTCTGTGTATTTATAAAAAAAAAAAAAAAAAAAAAAAAACAATGGTCGACTGGAACTTTTTTTTTAATATCCGATTTTTAAATAGGAATATTTATGAGTCTGTGACGCTTCGGTCCATCTGCCATGTGAGCGGAATGTGTCACCGGTAATTTTAGCGTTGTACTTCCTGTCGAAAGAATTCTGGATTTCAAACCGGAAGCGATACATTCCTCATATGACGTCATTTCCGGTCGAAAAATGAAATAAAAAACTGGAAATCACGTGTTTCCGTTATGGCATCACTTCATAACGAAAAAAAAGAGTATTCGGGCCGGAAACGACGTATTTTCGTATGACGTAACTTATGGTAGAAAACGAGATTTTCAAACCGGAAGTGACGTATTTCCGGACGAAAAATGGGTGTTCCGAACCGAAATCGATGCATTTTTCGATATAAATAATTTCGCTAACTTGCGATCGAAAAATTATATTTTTAAACCGGAAGTGACATATTTCCAAATAAAGTCTGCGGAAATCTAAATGTTCCTTTCCCAACTTTCATAATCCATAGGGGGTGCGCGAAGCGTCGGAGTCGCTTATATCGTTGTCGAAAGAATCTTATGTTTCGATTTTGCAAAATCTTCATATTTACAAATAACAAAATATATCATTTATAAACTAACTTACAAATTTATTAATTCATTTGATTAATTTATAAATGTTTCGTCACAAAATTGAAACACAGTTTCCTCGACGAGGAAGCAAAACAATAGAGCGTTCTTTATCGCATTACTCGCAAAGTATTATTTCAATACATCCGCGCGTAACTTATATTGAGTCGTGGTCGACGTTATTAACTGTGTCGGGGATCATCGGGTGCCGCGACCGTGTCGTATAAAATGTGGTACGGCGCGGACACGACTCGTTGGCTCGATGAAATGATTCAATTGACCGAACTGAGCCCGCGCCCTCGCTCAACCCTTTGCCGACGACGCGGCGCGATGGTTCCGCGTCGTCGTGCTACATTGACGATCGCGTTCGTCGTTATCGCGCGGAGCGCAGCGCGCGTTACGAGTCATCGAGCCACGAGATGCTCTCCCCGCCGCCGGCAACCCGTTCCAATGTTGTGTACCAGCACTTCGATAACACTTTCATCGCTTCATCGCCGAGCGTCACCGATATTCCCATCCGTAACGACGCGGCCTATCGATCCTCCATCCAAATGGGTTTGCGATCTTGATCTCGGATCCGCTGATCGAGCCAGAAATTATCCTCATTCATTAATTCCTTTTTTTCAATTTTCTTTATTTTTTATTGTAATAATCCATAGCAGCGAAGTTAACGACGAGGCATTCGCTTCTACGATCGGAGTTATCAAGCGCAAGATGGATCGATAAGAGTAACAATAAAAAAAAAAAAGAATCATGAGAAAAAGAAATGACACGGGAGATTAAACGAGAGCGGGCCGGAGTGGAAAAGATACAAGAGATAGAGATATAGAGCCGAGTGGCAGGAATGCGACGTAGGTAACGGCCTATTGCCGCAATCATCGTTTTAAAAGGGACAGGCTTATTGACTCGCTCTTTTATCCCGCTGACCGAACGTCTATACACATCTGTCCATGTGCATGTGTGTGTGTTTTTGCGTCCGTGAGGCGGACGAGTGCTCAGACAGGCCGCGTCATCTCGGCCGGACGTTAACGCACACGAACGCGTGCACACACTCGCGGAGCGCGACCACCCGCGCGCCCACCCGATCGCTAATTAACGACGAGCCTATATCTCGTCGGGTTATTGTCTCGCGACGTGCATACATGAAACCCACCTGTCCGCGCGGAGCCCCAGCTTCGCGGCACTTTTCTTCCCCTTTCTGCGCGTCTCTCCCCCTTTTTCTTTCTCTCGTACGTACTCCGGGCTGTAACGCATTAGATAGATACGCCGTACGGGGCACCGCGTCTCCCACGCGCGTGCAGATCCAGAGACCTCGTGTTTTATGCAGCACAGAGAATAATAGATTGAGCTATACCGACACCGAAATCGATATCCACCGTACTTTTACTCGCAATTTACTCCGAGCGATGGCGATCCGACGCGGGTCACCCTTTATGCACCGATAAGTATCTCGTTAAACGTGCATTACAATATTTAATATATGGAAAAGTCGTTGTTATAATAGCGACCGGGTTTCGAGTTCGAGAGTGGATGCTCGGGGCCATTGACGCACTCGATATTTCCTTCTATAATCTGTGGCGATATTCTAAATTGCGGGTATCTATGAGTATCTCGTATTTATTTACGAGGGCACCAGAGTATTTATGAGTATCCGTGGTTATTTATGAGTAGGGGAGCGCGGGGCAAAATGGTACACCGGAGAAAAACGGGATAATGAGACAAAACTCAATTCTCCAATAACTTTTGGATGGTGGCGATGGTGGTACGTGGGGCGAAACGGGTTTGAAAATCCGGCTGTATCATTGGGACAAAATGGGGTATCCAAAGATCATTGGAAAATTGAGTTTTGCCGTCGCTATCCCGTTTTGCCCCGCTGTGCCATTTTGCCCCGGTCTCCCCTATCCGTGGTTATTTATGAGTATCCGTGAGTATTTACAAATATCCGTGAGTATTTACAAGTATCCGTGAGCATTTATTAGTATCCGCGAATATGTGTACTTATGAGTATCCGTGAGTATGAGTATTGATGAATATACGTGAGTATGAGCACTTATGAGTATTCGTGTGTATTTCCTTCTATAATCTGTGGCGATATTCTAAATTGCGAGTATCTATGAGTATCTCGTATTTATTTACGAGTCCACCCGAGTATTTATGAGTATCCGTGATTATTTATGAGTATCCGTGGTTATTTATGAGTATCCGCGATTATTTATAAGTAACCGTGATTATTTACGATTATCCGTGATTATTTACGAGTATCCGTGAGTATGAATATTGATGAATATCCGTGAGTATGAGTATTTATGAGTACCCGTGTGTATGTGAATATCCGTGAATACGAGTATTGACGAATATTTGTGAGCATCTGTGAGTATTTGTGCGAGTGCGCAATTGACATGAACTTTATGATTATACATATACTCGTACGAGCATCTATCATGGAGCATTTCGATACGCAACAATAGATTTTTCAACGCCCTACCATAAGCATATAATGTATATACTATTGTGTCTCATGTACATTCGATTAATCAAAAGACTTACGGAAATGTTATTTTCTTTGTTCCAGGTACGTAGAGCACATGTTCAATAACAGAGGAGCGAGCCATCGCGTTCAATCCGTATTTCATTGTCCGGGCCGATTGGGTATGTACGTTAGACGATATCATTGTGCCGGGGGCTTCGAGCTCAAACGGCTTTCCGCCTCGCGACGATAGAGTGTACACCGTGGAACGCGCGAATGAAGAAATTCTTTTAAAACGGATAGACGAATAGAATGGATACGGTATTATATGGTACGGGAAACGCGGAGGGGGGGGGGGGGGGGGAGGAGGCGACGGGGTAAAACGGGACAAGAAGGAAACGCAGGCGCCAGCAGAAAATGGAGCGGTTGGCTATAATTTAAAGGCGGTTGTATTCGGCGCCGGAGCCGCGTATCCCCAACCGTGTACGGATACGGTTCGGGCTGTTGTGCCGGACTTTATCCGCGCACGTTCCCGCACAAGTTCGGGACAAGCGAGGGGCGAGTCCGGGGAAGGGGCCAATCAACGCGGATCTCCGGAAACTCCGGGACGAGAAGATGCCGGGACCACTTGTGCCTTGCCCCTAATATGTCTCACGCCCGGCCATTTTGCACACGTCGAGAAATCGGGGATGGCTTCGCCCCGAAATGGCTGACGGACGGAATACCGTAGCTTCATCCGCCGCGCGGCCCTTGATGGCCGGCGATTCTTCTTCTGCTCGCCGGAAGAGCGCCGAATGACCGGAAAAAAAAGTCAACCGGCGGAATTGTCGGGGGCAAAAAAAAGGGAAAAGGTATCGGCGAGGAACGAGCCACCCCATCGAGATCAAACGGTCGAGTCAATCAGCAAAGTGACGTACTCCGACGCGCTCGCCAAGTGGCTCTCCCGATGCGGACGTTCAACCTGCACACTCACACACGCACACACACGCGCACGCACGTCCGAGTAAACACAAACGCGCGCGATACACCCGGAACTTGTAGGAAAAATCGGATTTCCAACTTCGGGACATTACGAATTTCCTACGTGGCTCTCGCCGGGGTTTCCGAACAAGCCTGATGCGTCGGAAACTCAATTTGCTCGCGCGCGAACGTGTCGGACGGAGACTATCGCGGGATAGTTCCTCGCACGGAAACTCCGTCTGTAACTACACATACGGTTAACTTATATTACACGTATTCTTATCTCTCGAGAAGTGGACTTCCGGAAGTCTCGGAAAAGTTGCCGTTGAGGGTTGGTGAAAGGAGAGATATAGAAAAAAAGGATCTCTGTGAGAAAGAGGGAGCGGGGTGGAAAAGATTGGGACTTTTTGGGTCGATGCTCGGTCGGTAAGGGTCGACTTGGCACGCATTTCTGAACATTTTTTTGGTCAAGCGTGGTCCAGATTGCTTTTGAGGTAGTCCGGTTCAGAGAAAATTTCGAACACTTTTCGATGGGATAAAATTCTGGAAAAAATCAAGTATATGGGAGGTGCTGGAAAGATTGTTTTTGTGACATAATAATTCCAATTTGTTATTAAAAATTGAAGTTAAAAATCAGTATTCAACAAATTACCTGGCAACTTAACTACTTTCCTCCGTAAAAATAATTCGTTTATGTTTCTGAAGATGTGTGAATTTTTTTATAATTTTTTGTAGTGTTTGTAAACTGCGTTTTTTTACAGTTTGAACATAGAAAAAAAGCGATTTTCAAAGATTACAAAAAAATCAGAAAAAATTCATACGTATTCAGAAAATAAACGAAACATTTTTATGGAAAAAATAAATAGTTAAGTTACCGAGTAATGTGTTGAACAATCAATTTTATCGTAAATTTGCGAATAAAATGTTGGAATTATTATTACATAAAAACAGTATTTGCAGTATATTACATAAAAACAGTATTTCCAGTAAATCACATAAAAACAGTATGGAAGTTATTAAAAGTTCCTCCTATATGGTTGATTTTTTTCGGATTTTTATCCCATCGACAAACGTTCGAATTTTCCCCTGAAACTCACGTTTGGCGGGTCAGTACAGCTCGGGACGACCTTAATAGAGCCGATTAAATCACACGTATTCTTATCTCTCGAGAAGTGGATTTCCGGAAGTTTCAGGAAACGTTCGCGTTGGGGGTTTCTAAAAGGAGAGATCCAAAAAAAAAAAGAAAAAAAAAAACTATCTCCGAGAGAAAGAAGCAGCAGGGCGGAAAAGATTGGGACTTTTTGGGTCGATGGTCGGTCGGTAAGGGAGGTTCGACTCGGCGCGCATCCCCGAGCATTTTTTGGTGAAGCGTGGACCAGATTGCTTTTAATCGAGCCGATTGATGTCCACGGGAGCGAGAGATGGAGCGGTCGCTCGGAGCTTACAATACCGTGGCGGTACCGGAGAGCCTTTCTCTCGGGTTCCTCTTTCTTTCCGTCTTTCACCGGAGCTATCGGTTTTCCGACGATGCGACGACCTGGACTATCGAGTTGCAAGCCGGGCCTCCGACCTCCCGTCCCGCTGAGATCCTCGCTCGTGTGCGAGACCGCGCCACCGGCCGGTGATCCGGACGGGTCCGGGCTCTCTCGCGTACTCCCCGGAGCCACGTCCCATTCGTCAAATCCTGAGGAAACGAGGGTGCATGCTCGGCAACGCCGTTACGTCACGGTAAGAGAGTAAGATAGACGCCCAGCCGGGAATCGCGGCGTCGTTGCCGGCACCGTCAGCGGCCCACTACTACTTATGCCGGTGTACCTCGTCTTCGTCCGCGGATAGACGAGCGGCCCGTCCGGACGTGCACCCGCCTATCCCCCGGTAATATATCGCCCGGGGGCTATATTAATCACTTTTATTAGGTTATTATAATATCTTGGCTGACTGGATCACGGTTAGATGGCAATTTATCTCCCGAGGCCCGCCGATGCATGCACTCGTAACTGATGGCCGGGCTATTTCGTCGGTACACGGTAATCCTCTGTGGGTTTTTTTTTTTTTTTTTTTTTTTTTTTTTTTTTTTTTTTTTTTTTTTTTTTTTTTTTTTTTTTTTTTTTTTTTTTTTTTTTTTTTTTTTTTTTTTTTTTTATGTGAGGGTATCGCTTGGCCGCGATGTGAGTTTTACCATCCTGTCCGGGGTGTAATATTGGTTGGTCGATCGTTATTTGTCAAACTGTATAGAATATCATTTATCCGGGCGATGTGGAGTAATGCCCGGGTAGTGTGGTCGTGGTTCTTTTTGACAGCGGATATATGGGAGATTTAAGTCTATTAGAAAATTGCTGAATATTCGCGGAAATCTGGGTAGTAATCAAACTCGTATCCATTGGACACTCTCGGATGCTCACCCCATACCTCACGAATACTCACAGGTACTCATATGAATACTCACAGATACTCATATGAATACTCACGGATACTCATATGAATACTCACGGATACTCATATGAATACTCACCGATACTCATATGAATACCCACAGATAGTCATATGAATACTCACGGATACTCATATGAATACTCACCGATACCCATATGAATACTCACAGATACTCATATGAATACTCACGGATTCTCATATGAATACTCACAGATACTCATATGAATACTCACAGATACTCATATGAATACTCACGGATACTCATATGAATACTCACAGATACTCATATGAATACTCACAGAACTCATATGAATACACACATATACACATAGGAATACTGATATCAGTGCTAGCAGATAATCATATGGATACTGCCAGATAACCATATGGATGCTCACGGATACTCACATATTCTCACAGCAGTCTGGAGGTTTCCTGTTTTACAGTGACGCGAACAGAAAAAAAAGATCTTTTCATTAAAACTATTTGGGATGGAGTTCTCTTGATCTCCGTGGTAGAGCCGAGGCTCGTTGAAAAGTTTAGTAATGAACGTGTACCGCAGGTATCCTACGGTAATCCTTGACAGGATCGCGTGTAGCAACATCCATTCAAACTGCCCCGAACAGCTTTTATTTTTCCTTATTTTTTTTTTTTTTCACCATCTTTTTTTTAATCAATTTTTTTTTCTTTATTATTATTATCATCACGAAGTATGACTACGCGCGCAGCATTAACGTCGCATCTCATGTCCGTGCGCCACTAAGGCCGGTGTTCTGCGGGCTCACATAAACGCACATAGGCTCTACTATAAGCCGCGCGTAATCGATCCTCCACGATCCGCGTCGTTGCTAACCGGCACTCCGAACCCGCGCGCGATTTTCCCCCCCCCCCAACCCACCGCCCTCTTCGACGCGTTACGCCGATCAACTATCGATTACCCGGTCATCTCGCGACTGCACTCGCGCTCTCGCTGATGTCCCTGTCTATATCTCATAGCGCTACACACATTCGCACCAGCCTATGCGGCGCTCTGTACAGCTATAACCATTACCACTATGACCGCTCGACGGCGAGGGAGATGAGGAGGACCCGGGATCCTCGGAATGCGAGTAAGTGGAAAGCTTGGATTATATATCCTCTTCACTCGGGTCGTTAGAACTTTGTCCACGAGGCGAGGCGGCCGACAGAGAGGGGGAAAGGCTCGTAGACGCCTCGACATTCTTCGTTACTTCATCACAACTATAGATATATAACTTTCGATACGGTATATTTATTGTGCACCGCGCACACGTCAAGGACGGTCGGGAGACAGGTATTTTCGTTCGGCGCTCACAATCGACCGCGGCAAATAATTCTCGAACAAAACATAACAGTTCTCGAAGCGGTGAAAATTCATTGAAATTTTTGGTACTTTTTTTTCATTTTTTTTGGAAGTGTTCCGATGGCGTAAGAGAGGAAAAAACTGTTTCGAGAATGGTCGTTGAAGAGTTGGGAAAAAAATGTTTTTGATTTTTTATCGGGAAAATCGGTCAAGGCGCTTCGTGCATCAAGGTTTTTGCGGAATATCGCGAACTCGAGGTTCGTCGATGAATCTCTAATTTTTTTTTAGCTTTTATTAAATCACTTTTTTTTTTGTAAGTTTTTTGTATTGGGATTTTATGCTGCTTCGAGAGAGTCCATCGACCCAAGATATGACTGTGTGTTAGGTTACATTTACTAGAAGAAATTAAATTAAAGCCCGGTCTATCGCGAACTCAAGGTTCATCGATGATTGTCTCATTTTTGGCGTTATTTAAATAAAATTCGTTTTTTGTCTGTTTTAAGGAACCGAGTAAAAAAATGGGGTAGCTTTTTCTAATCGAAGAATATTGATCGGCGCGGGTCACTTCGTGGCCCGCAGTTTTTCCAGTCGATAGTGAACTCAAGCGAGGTCCATCGGTGACTTTCTTTTCCGGCTCTACTTAAATTATCTTTTTTTGTCTTTGCTTTTTTTTACCGTGAAATATTGAAATTTTATAATTTTCGAAGAGACTCCAGCGACCCGAGCTGTAACCGTGTGTCACGTAACATTTTCCGCAAGAATAAATTTAAAGCCCAGTCTGTCGCGAACTCAAGGTTCATCAATGATTCTCTCATTTTCAGCGCTAATGGAATGAAAATTCTTTTTTTGTCTTAAGGCGCCCGGTAAAAAATGCAGTAACTCTTTCAACTAAAAAAAAAAAATCGATCGACGCGCGTCTGTCGCGAACTCAAGCGAGGTTCATCGACGCCTCTCACATTTCTGGCTCCAATTAAAAAGAAAAAAAAAAAAAAATACACTAAATAATTGAAATCTCATCATTTTCTCAGTCTCCAGAGCGACCCAAGATATGACCCTCTATCACATGACATTTGCCGCAAGAATAAAAAAAAAAAATTTAAAGCCCGACTAATACAGAAACTCCCTTCGCGACAAAGTTTTCCCTTGGATCCTTACAAGACTAACTTACGTACTAATTGCCAACTGACATTGCTCCTCGGTTCGGAGTGTGCTTCGGCGCACTCGAGTTCTTTAAGCCGTCGTAATTATTGGCCGCTGGGAGTGCTCGAGCCTGCACACAGGTGCCCACACACACGCACACGGCCGCACGGAGTTCGGTTTGCCTCTCGAGCATGGCCGCAGGGCCACACGTGGACATAGCGCCATACCTCAAGAAGTTGCCCCCGCGTTACAGCGACACACCGGTACACACACATCAGCGCCGATGGCGAAGTAGCTCTCGCTACTCGTGCCTTTAATTCGCCCGAGAGACGATTCTTGCCCGCACACCCTTGAACACACAAGCTCACGCGCTCGCGCGCACACATGCACGCGAGTCCCTCGCTCGGAAAACCCTCCGCGGCAGCCCTCGGTAACGAAGAAACTTTTGCCGGATCCGCGCGGCACTCTCGCCGGCACGCCCAGCCGGAACGAGAAGAAACGACATACCATAACTCCGGGACATTCGGAGCGAATCGAAAAACAAACGCGAGGAGTCGTCGGATCGGGTGGTTCTCGGGAGCGGGGGATGCACATGCACTCGCGTCCTGATGTACACCCCGTTGGATACCCTGGAAAAAGTGCGGTCAAGTTTGGCCACTTCGCCTCGAGTCCTTATCCGGCAAAGTTTGCCCGATTCGCTTCCGGTCTCTTACCTTTTCGTTCCGGGTCTCTCCGTGTGTTCCTGGTTCTCGGCCAGGAGAGCTCTGTTACTCGTTGTTATCCGATACAGCCGCTCGGACGGGGGAGTCGAGGCGGTCTCCGCGCCAAACGAGCACACCGGCGCACTTCCGGTGCACACGCGAAGAAGGTCGCTATCGCCGGACGGGACGTGATGCGGCGAACGCGGCGTACACAACGCCCCTCACGTGCCGATACTACGCAACTTTGCCGGTCGTACGGTTCGAACTTACCGGCCGGAGTCGCGTGAGAGTTTAAGAATATCGCCGGGAAGAGATCTTCGGGGGGGAAGGGGGAGAGGAAGAACACGAGAATCGGCGCCGGAAGACAAAGTTTTACGGGACTATACGAGCTTTTTGGTGTCGTTGGTTTTGTATGGGAGGGCAAAGATTGGTAGGTGCTTTGCGTAGAAACACTGCCTTCTCTTCCGTAATGGCACTGGGCACAAGTTTTAGGGTGTTACACGATGCCCCGAAAAGGCCTGGTCGGGACCTCGCCAGGACCCGATGTAACGCATCTAAACATTTCTGCTAGGTAACTTACTAGGGTTCTTTTCG
>JAPYZC010010553.1:0-10189 GCA_030522665.1 Ichneumoninae sp. A BG-2022a
AATAACATTTTGCAATTATTATTATGCAAAATTAATCTTCTCAGTACCTTTAGTAAACATGATTTTTTTCAGATTTTTACACCATCAAGAAGTACTTGCGATTTTCTCTTATTGTTGTCGAACTTACGCGAAGTCAGCGCGCAGCGAGACTCCCTCCTTAAGGGTCGATCCAGTGATCCGTTTTACCCCGCATTGGACCCTCCGTACACGCGAGACTGAACTCGGTCGAGGAAGCCAATTGGAAATCTCCGTGCTTGTCTTGTCCCTCGACTTCCACTCTCCGCCGACCGCCTTAATGACCGCATTACAGATTTCCCCGTGGAGCACGCACTTCGCGAGGCTTTGCGAGAAAAGTTGTGCATTACAACGACGTACGAGTCGGGCGGCGATTCCAACTTCGCGGTCGTTAGCTAGTTTCGTCTGGCTAAGAGGGGAACCCGATAAAGTACATCGCATCAAGAGATCTTCGGAGTTAAGATAACGAACGAGACGAAACTTTACTCGCCGATTTATTTCCATCTTGCGAGGGAAAGCCGTGAGAAAGAGACGGAGTTTGTAACTCACTCCGCACCATAGTTAGCCATTGCTCTTCGGGCGTAATCTTTGCCGACGGAGCTTTAGTAAAAAATATATTTAATTAATTTATCCTTATTAAAAGAAAATTAAATAAATGTTAAACCTTTGCTAAAGCGACTTTAATTGAATGACGAAAGGTGCGAGATAAGAAGCGAAAAATTTGTATAGGAGAGAGCGGGGCAAAATGGGACGGTGGGGCAAAACGCAATTTTGCAATAACTTTTGGATGGTAGCGGTGATGGTAAGTGGCGCAAAACGGTGTTGAAAATCCGGATGTATCGTTGGAACAAAATGGGGCATTTAAAAGTTATTGGGAAACTCAGTTTTTACCATATGTGTTTAATCAAAATTGCAAACTTGGGATTATTAAAAATTGCAAACTTGGGATTAATAAAAATTGCAAACATGGAATTAATAAAAATTGCAAACATGGGAATAGTAAAAATTGCAAACTTGGGATTAATAAATATTGCAAACTTGGGATTAATAAAAATTGCAAACTAGGGATCAATGAAAATTGCAAACTTGGGATTCATAAAAATTGAAAACTTGGGATTCATAAAAATTGTAATCTTAAGATTAATAAAAATTGCAATCTTGGGATTAATAAAAATTGCAACCTTGGGATTAATAAAAATTGCAAACTTCGGATGAATAAAAATTGCAAACTTCGGATGAATAAAAATTGCAAACTTGGGATTAATAAAAATTGTAAACTTGGGATTAATAAAAATTACAGATTTCTACAGACCGAGGCAGGTCCCTGGGGACATTTGTCGCCGTCGCCGAGAAGCCCGACGAGGACCAGCGCCCTTAGTCCTGGGGTTGCGTCCTCGACCTCTCACCTTAGTCCCGGTGCGAGTCCCTGCGGTCCCAGCCCGACCAGTCCGGCGGGACCCGCTTCCGGTTCTCGCACTCAGGTCCCCAAGCAGTACAGAGGCAGAACCAGCAGTATGCCAGCCGTACCGAGACACCGAGTGAGTACACATTATCAAATTCTCACATTCCAAGTTTATTCGTCCTGAAAATCGTCGAGATGGAACTTTTAAGGGTCACAAAATTTTTACGAAATTCTCGGAAGTGTCCATACTTGTGTACGAGAATACTTTCAAATTTCGTAAAATCGTTTTATTAAAAATATTTTAAAGTAACATTTTATTTAACATAATTTAAAGTAACATTTTATTTTAAATAATTTAAAGTAACATTTTATTTTTAATAATTTAAAGTAACGTTTTATTTAAAATATTTTAAAGTAACATTTTTATTTTTGATTTTTTTGGAGAAAAATGCGCCAAATCAAATTGCACATTAAACAAACTCACGACACCGAAACTGCAGCTCCTGGAACAAAAATTCCAACACGACTTTTTCTCTGAATACACCAAGGTAGACGAATAAAATAATTTTTTTTGTTACAAGAAACCGTCAGATCAAATGCCAAATTTAAATAATTCACGACTCCGAAACTGTTTCTCGTGGGAGAAAAATGCCACCACAACGTTTTCTCTGAATACACGCAGCCAGACGAATAAAATAATAACGTTACGAAACTGCAATTTTTTTTTCCAGAGCTTATTTTTTAAAATACATTTCTAAAAGATAAACTTTTTAAAAACGTAACAAAGCCAATGCAGGTATAAAGATATAACGACGAGGCTTTTCGGAGCAACGATCGAAAACTTTTCTTTTTGGCGGTCCAAAATTGGACCTGCGAATGGACTGAATGGACGACTGTGGTGTCTGAGCTGGCGGAATAAGTTTGTTGAATAAATTGGCGGTTCCGTCGGGTATCAAATCATTACCACTGGCGACGTTCGCCATCGGTTTTCGCATTAAAACTTTGGCGAGCGCCGGTGCCAGTGGAAGAGCAAACACGAGAGCTTGTCACCCGCGAACACGGACGCTGTAGGCATTCTCCCGGTGACGACGAGTCCGAAGTAAAATTCGGTCGTGGAAATGCGAAACGTGTTTACCCGTCGTCGAATTAAATAGCAAAGTTCCGGGAACGGTATTTATCTTGGGTCGGGTGCGGATAACAGAGGGGTCCGGCGTAGGACCGGGGGGGGGGGGGGGCGATAATCCCCGTTCCGACTGAGTTTGTCCGGGAGTCCGTTATCATTGTTACCGAAACGGCCGGCGCTCATTAATTCCAACTGGAATCTGGCGCAGTCGGGAATCCGTGCCAAAGGCTTATCCGACTCAGCGTCATAGCGATGCTTTGGAATCGGATTTTTTTTTTTTTTTTATGTAGCGAGTGTCGCTGCGCTGATTGAAGAGTCTTAACTGGAAAGCCAAGTGTTCGTCGACGAGCCACTGAAAAAAAAGTGTGAAAAATTGTGAATAATTTTCGAAAGCGCTCAAGAGCTTTCGCCGCGAAGCAATAAAAACCAAACACCAAATCCTACAGATGCACCGAGAAAAAGGATATTTCCTACTATAACGAATAGTTCCGAGGAGGAATGCCTGTATATCAGAGCTGGGCAAAAAGAACTTAAAGTACTTGATACGTAGTATCGTAGGTATCCAATACTTTAAGTACGCGGTACCATAAGTACTAAATATTTTTAGTACTGTACTCAACTTTGTTTTAGAATGATGTTTGAGAATATTTTGCCGGTCCTCAAATTGCTAGGCACTTCAAATACCAAGTACTTTAAGTACTTTGGGCAAAATGGGGCAAGGGGCAAAACGGGGTTTTTGGACAAAACTAGATTTTCCAATCATTTTTGGATCGGACAAGGTGGCAAAACTGAGCGGAAAAGCCTGATGTATCCGATAGAGCGATTTCGGGCATCCAGAAATTATTGGAAAATTACGTTTTGCCCCAGTTGCCCCATTTTGCCCCGCTCTACCCTATATAGTTTCTGATAATCTATATTCAATTGGTCAAACTATAATTACGGTTACAACCATGATTTTTTGCCATTGTCGTAATTATAGAATGTAGACGTTCCCCTTGGGAACTTTTTTTCATGATAAAAAGTCAATATAGTTGCTTTTACTATGTAATTTTTTCTTAGTAGAAATTAAATTCAAGCTTGATTTACAAGTCCATTTGAAATTTTAACTCCGTTTCTTGCTCAATATCGGAACTGACTTAATTTCATTTAATACGAAGCTCCGAGCACGGATCGGTGGAGATCCTTAAAATCATTTGAATTCCCACGAAAATTCTCCGACCCCGCTTCTATCGGAGCTTCTTCGGCGATAAGTAAGTGTGGAAAATAAGAGGAAAAAATATAGTAAGAGATTTCCAATTCCGATGTAATCCGGACAGTTTATTCTCTTGCTTTAATGAAGCGCATAATCGGAGAGGGGGAGTGGAGAGTAAAGCTCTCCATCGTACTGGAAAGAAATTCGTCTTTACATCGAATCCGCCAGAGTAAGAGCCATTCGCTCGTCTATTCATCCGGAATCAATTTAGTTCTGTGAGCTCGTTCGAGCGTCTTGCGCTTGCTACTTTTCGTTGCCTACTTTGCCCTCCTCGTAGTTCCCACAGTGCTACTTCCGGTATACATTTTATGTAGATACGTGTAATTCTGACTAAGGTAGTGGGTTGCATAATGAAGTATCGAACGATTTCAACTACCGAATATCCCTTCTCTTCCCTACATATATATATATATATATATATACTAGCGGATTATTGTGGCTCGCGCGCTTTGCGCGCGAGCACCCATTTCTGGACGTAAACCCTTATTATCCTAAATTCTTCAAAAGACGGGTTCAACACTTGGATGGGTGACCGCGGTCACCCATCGAAGTACTGCCCCCCCCCTTGATTCTTAACACTGTGGTGACGGCTGCGAAATCTTTTTATATTATAGAGAGATATATACATATTAAAAAAAAGACATAAGCTCTTATTATTCCAAGTCCCTTTAAACTAAATGGACTTAGGCCCGTATAATTTCAAGGCCCTTTAAGGATGGACTTAATCCCTTATCATTCGAACCCCCCCCCGATTCTTGACACGGCGGCGGCGGCGGCGGCGAAATCTTTTTATATTATAGAGATATATATATTGATATATCATATTTGATATATTATATCTTACATATTCTACTAGCAGATAGTTGTGGCTCGTGAGCTTCGCGCCGTCACTGTGGACTATGAAATTTGGAAACTGGAAATTTAGATTTCCGTTGGTTAATCGAAAACACGCGACTTCCGGTTCGAAAATCTCTTCTTTCTATCGGAGGTGGCGTATTTCGGGCATGACGTCGCACATCCGGTCGGAAAATCAATTGTCTCCGCCGGAAGTGACGCATTTTCTCATCGAAAAATTAGGTTTTTTTTTGGACACGCCGATAGTGACAACAATAAATGTGATGCATAACTCTGTTGAGCATCACATTTATTGTGCAGAACTCACCGAACAGAATAGACAACGCATAGAATAGTATGATAGAGAAATAGTCAACGAAAAAACGAACAACAAACGAGAAAAAAAAGACAAACAAACAATTTTCCAAAATATGTAAGATATTATTGTATATTATATATATACATATATATATAGCGAACATATAGCGATGACAATTCGGTTGGCATGTTGCGAAAGAAAACGGTGAAAGAAAAATGAAGAGGAAAGAATAGGAGGGTTGCACGATCACGGTGAGTCGGCGAAGTGCGAGAAAAAGGACGTGGAGTCCTCTCGCCGCTCTTATCGAATTGATCATTTAAGGAGGAAACCCGAAAACACGTAATGTGCGGTATGGCAATGAGGGAACCGAACAATGCTTATCATATATATAATTATATACGATGACACTTATGACCCTGAAGATATCTGCATGACATAAAATTCCATCTTTGGCAAGTCTTTGCTAATGCACTAATTTAGGAAGAAACAATATATTATGCCACAAGGGAGGAAAGTGCATCTTTTCACCGAGTGTGAAGTTTGATGCCCGAGCGAAGCGAGTGCAGAAATTCACACGAGGTGAAAAGGCACTTCCTCTCATGTGCCATACGATATTTTTTTCCGACTTCGGTAAAATAACATTTTACCGAACATTTCTTGCGTCGCAAAATCGTCATATTCGCCAATGACCATTTCTGACCCGGGAGTAATAGAGCTTGCAGAGGGAGTAATGAGCCCTATTACTCCCTAGGGAGTAATGAAATTTTACTGCGCATGCGGACAGCTTAATAATGATCATCGGTCAATACTAGGCCATTTTTCGCCCGTGTTGCACGCAAGAAATTTGGTCATTTTAGCGAAGTCGGGAAAAAAATAAATTGTTCACCTGTAGAATTTTATTCTCCAAGTGAACTTCATCCAGCGAAGTTTCCGCGATGCAAAACACGGCCGATGTAACTCGATGACATTCTGTCTCATGCAGATATCTTAAGGGGCATTGACGTTTCACGGGTCGCTGGTTGGAAAAATTGAAGGGATGACACGAGGACGTGGACACGATTTTTAGAGGAAGATTTGAGAAATCGAATCTCGCTTGTCATATCCGATGCAGCACAGGGTCGGGTTATGATATTCGGAGATTTATAACGTCCGCGATAGAGACGACGGGGAGGATTTCTCGAGAGAAAAATCGCCGAGGCGAATAAACGTGATAGCATCTGAGATATTGCCGGTGAAGACGCCGAGCCAGAGTGAATTGGAATAAAAGAATCGGGAGTGTCGTCGAGGGAAATGGCCTCGCAGAAATATCGAAGCAGTGCGGCAGCGGGAAACGTTGAAGAATTTGTCGTATAAATATTCGCCATACAATTTTTTTTAAGATTCCAAACTCTCATTTAATCCGAGCTGCGTCGAAAAAAATGTTGGAAAAATCGCCACTCTATCTGAACTCTAAAATGAGACTGTAAAATTGGACCCTGAACTATCATCCGTTTTACCTTCAATCAAATTAAGTAAAATAAAATAAAATAAAAGTAGTAAAGTGGATATTTAATCAAACCGGAAATAAAGAATCTCGACTGAAATTTCTTTAAACCACATTATCGATTTATTTAAGATGCTTCCGAATCGGCATAATCGTGCGAAAATATGTATTGGATATTTGAAATAAAATAATATAAGAGGGCTGAAGGACTCAGGTCGATGGCCCATTGGCAGTTTTATAATAATAAATTAGTTAATAAATATAGAGATGTATCGGAGCTGTCATGATAAAATGCTACTGTCAATAAATACCTTTTTACTACTAAAATAAAATAAAATAAAATAAAAATAGTAAAGTGGATATTTAATCAAATCGGAAATAATGAATCTCGACTGAAATTTCTTTAAACCACATTATCGATTTATTTACGACACTTCCGAATTGGCATAATCGTGCGAAAATATGTATCGAATATTTAAAATAAAATAAAATAAAATAATATAAAAGTAGTAAAGTGGATCTTTAATCAAACCGGAAATAAAGAATCTCGACTGAAATATCTTTGAACCACACGATCGATTTATTTACGACGTTTCCGAATTGGCATAATCGTGCGAAAATATGTATCGAACACGATCGACTTATATCGCGAGTCGAACAAAATTGCACATGTGAGTCCGTGCAATAAAAATCTAGACGCAAGAATCGCCGACACAGGATTCCAATGAAAATACATCAGAAAGCGATCGAGCAGTATCGAAACATATTGCGAGTCTGTGCCATAGACCGCCTCGAAGATAGGACACTGAAATAAACGAGAGGAGATCGTTTCGCCGTTTGCCGGATGATATACGAGTCGGGCGAAGAGAAAAATGAAAAATCGACTTTCCTCTCCCATCGAGCCATTCTGCTTGCCGAGAAGACTCAACGAAAAAAAAACTACCGCCGTTATATGAAAAATAATAATAGGAAAAAAGGGGTTAGCCACTTAAAAAAAAAAAAACATAAAAAAAAATTACCCAATATGTGCTCGGAAAAATGCAAGCTCTCTTCGTTGGCTTTTTTTCCCCTCGTTAATTTCTTTACCTTTCACATTTCGCTATCTGCCCGCCTCGCGACGCTCCGGAGAGTAAAAGTCCCACTTTTATTCTTGCTTTTTTTTCAACTTTTTTTTCTTCCTTCACGCAACGGGGCGTCGTTTCCGGTAGGGTGCTTCCGGCCGCCCGGAGGTGCAGGCGAAGGGACACAATTATACGCGGCGCGTCAGCATTGCGAACTCCCAGTGTCGAGAATAACCGGAGAATAACGGAGGGCCAGTGAGTCGTGGATTGTTATATTTATTATAAAGTGGAGAAGGCCGGAATAACGCCGGAGAGCGACGACGAGCCGAAGGGTATGTTTGCTCTCAGCCAACGCTACTTAGGCGAGAGCAAATATTATTTTTGCATTAAAAAAAAAAGAGGAAAAAAATTCCACTCAAAATTCTCGGAATAGGCACCTCGTCGTTCGGAGAAGTGTACATAAAACGAATAGCTTTTTCCGACGAACGTTGGAGTACGGTCGGCGTGGGACTACAAACCGTTCGAGGTAATTTCGTTTAGCATTCGACGAGAGGAGCCCCGAGCAGCGAGGAAAATTCGAATTCGCGAGGCGCCAAACCGACGTACGCTTTTGAGGGTCGAGGAACCCGAAAATCGTGGTTTTCACGGCGAATCGATGGAGAGAGGAAAAAACGACTATCGCGTTGTCAAGCTCACTGCTCAAACCCTAACGATTTTTTCCGGGGCGTGGAAGAGATGAATCCTCTGGGGATTTCGAATATTACATCCGAATATAAGTTTTTTTTTTAAGAACTTGGATATTCTTCGGTTTTATTTTTTTCTTCATGTTTTTAATGGTGTTTACTTTTTGCAAATATTTGCAACACAGAGATTTTCCCGACTCTCGTGTTTTCCACGGTTAGTGAAACGAAGTGAAACAACCAAAAGCACGCCTCTTAAATCTCTGATGGGAAGATAAATACATTGCTGTAATTCCCAGTGTTCCATTTTTTTTTTTTTTTTTTTTTTTTTTTTTTTTTTTTTTTTTTTTTTTTTTTTTTTTTTTTTTTTTTAAAAAAATCTCCGATGGGAAGATAAATACATTGCTGTAATTTCCAGAGTTCCATATTTTTTTTAAAGTATTTTTCATATTTTCTGTAGTCTTGCATTTTTTGGAAATATTTTCAAAAAGGAGATACTACCGAGCTTCGTGAAACAAAGTGAAACAACCAAAAGCACGCCTCTTAAATCTCCGATGGGAAGATTGCTGTAATACATTGCTGTAATTCCCAGAGTTCCATATTTTTTAAAAGTATTTTTCATATTTTCTGTAGTCTTGCATTTTTTGGAAATATTTTCAAAAAAGAGATACTACCGAGCTTCGTGAAACAAAGTGAAACAACCAAAAGCACGCCTCTTAAATCTCCGATGCGAAGATAAATACATTGCTGTAATTTCCAGAGTTCCATATTTTTTAAAAGCATTTTTCATATTTTCTGTAGTCTTGCATTTTTTGGAAATATTTTCAAAAATCAACCAAAAGCCTCTTAAATCTCTGATGCGAAGATAAATGCATTGCTGTAATTACCAGAGTTCTATATTTTTTTTAAAGTATTTTCAATATTTTCTGTAGTCTTGAATTTTTCGCAAATATTTAAAAATAAAAGAGATACTACCGAACTTCGTGAAACAAAGTGAAACAACCAAAAGCACGCCTCTTAAATCTCCGATGGGAAGATAAATACATTGCTGTAATTTCCAGAGTTCCATATTTTTTAAAAGCATTTTTCATATTTTCTGTAGTCTTGCATTTTTTGGAAATATTTTCAAAATCGTGTTTTCCACGGTTCGTGAAACGAAGCGAAACAACCGAAAGCATGCCGCTTAAATCTCCGACGCGAAGATAAATACATTGCTGTAAATTCCAGAGTTCTATATTTTTTAGCTAAATTTGTTTCATGTTTCCCACGGAGTCTTGAATTTTCTGCAAGTAGGGGAGAGCGGGGCAAAACGGGACGGTAGTGCAAAACGGGACAGTGAGAGCAAAACTCAATTTTCCGATAATTTTTGGATGCCCCATTTTATCGCAACGATACAACCGGATTTACAATCCCGTTTCGGCGCACGCCATCATCCAAAAGTTATTGGAAAATTGAGTTTTGCCCCATTATCCCGTTTTGCCCCGCTATGCCATTTTTGCCCCACTCTCCCGTATTTGCAGCAGAGAGATTTTTCCGAGCTCCGTGTTTTCCACGCTTCGCGAAACGAAATGAAATACCCAAAAGCATACCCCTTAAATCTCCGACGCGAAGATAAATACGTTGCTGTAAATTTGTTTCGTCCCCTTGTCCAGGGTCCTTTGACCTCCTACTCTTCCAGGTAAATTGTGTTAGCCTCGTGGCGTCGACGGGAGCGTAAAGTGTCTCTTAGTGTTAAAAGCAGTAAAACGCGAAAATGTGAAAAAGCGACACGTAAAGAGTCTCAGAAAAAAAAGCGCTGATGGGAAGTAATGACAATGTGCTTGTTCGTCGTTTCACGTAAAAATAGACAAAACAAATGCTACCATCAGGTCGGAATGAGGCCCGTCGAGTCGCAAATAATAAAAATTAAAAAACGACATGCCTTTCAGTCTGTCAGAGTTACTCGTTGAAAAATTAAAAAAACAAGAAAGTAATAATTTATCGCAATGATCTGCAGAGCAGACATTGAAGAGGTCTTTTT
>JAPYZC010010558.1:0-10302 GCA_030522665.1 Ichneumoninae sp. A BG-2022a
TGGTGAACATTTTCAAGGCTGTGAAGAAAAATTATCACGATAAAATGGGCTCGTAAGAACGTCCAGGCATTTAATTAAAAATTGAAAGAAATACGGAGGGTATGTACATATGCTCATACGATTGACAGTTGAGGTCATTTCGTTGCTGCAACGTTGCGAACTTTAATGACATGACGAAATTGGGTAAGAATTTGGGCCGCGGTGGGGTCAATTGTAACGGATAGTGGGGTCATTTGTAACATCCTCTTGCATCAACGAAATCCTTCGCCGCCGGCTATTAAGAAATAGAACCGGGGTGCATTAGCACAGAAAAACTTAAATTTAAATTAAAATAAAAAAAATTATTTGCGGGCTAAGCCGTTTTAGCCGGCTAAGCCGTTTTAACCGGCCTAACTATATAGCCCTACTATAAATGTTATATTCTACAATTGGTTGGTTATAAATTATAAGTGTATAAATTATCGTTGATTGCTTAGAATGTAAGAATAAAATAATTAAAATATACTGGTATTGGTATTGGTATTGGAAGAAATTAATTATTGCTGGTACAATTGACCCGGGTCGACTGTTACAATCGACCCCTCACATGATTATCAGCAAAGTTACTGTGGTATCGGTTAATAACAATCTGAAACTAATCGTCTCAGTGATGAAAATGTTCCGCAAAAATGTACCTTTCAACTCCTTGTGCTTGTTTGCACTAATATCTTGTATTGTGTTGCCTAGCTGACGCGATCCGCACAGCCGACAAATCACTTCTGCACTCGTGAATCACATTTGGCTTCGGCGAATTGGTATTTTTGAAAACTCAGCTATGAGGTCATTGCATGGTCATAAGGTGATGTCTATAATCCGGTATGGAATTGTACGAATTGAAACAACTTTTTTTTTCTTTGGCAGCCGGCAAGCAAATTGTACTTGAATCGTTGGTTTTTTTTAGTGTGGAGAGGCATCGTCAATCTAGTAAAAATATTATGCAAATTTTGGAATATTTCGTTCCGCCGTTTCAAAGATACAGTTGGCGTGTTTCGTAGGTTTAATTTGTTGAATCAAATAATCAAATTTGATAAGGATTATAACTCAGAAACTATCCAAAAGATTCGCTGAGAAGGAAGTAAAACATATAAAAGCACTTTGTATACAACTGGAATAAAATGTAATGCGAAAATTTAAGCATTCCATACACAAAATATCAATAATTAGACATAATGACAATGAAATAGAAAACCGAACATTTACATTCACCAATCAGTATTCGTTCCATTCGCTCAATATAATAAAACGCTGAAAAGCCTGTTAATAATCGTGGCCGACCGCGGTCGATGACCAATTGGCATTATGCAATATACGTGAAAAGATCTAAGTGTGTTAGGTATAAAAAACTGTTATATGTTATATATTGTCAATAAATTCACTACTACTACAAATCAAAATTGTTGAACGTAATAATTAAATTTGTGGAGTCAAATAATCAAATTCATTCAATCAAATAATCGAATTTGTTGAATCAAATAATCAAATTTGTTGAATCAAATAATCAAATTTATTGTACCAAATAATCAAATTGATTGAAACAAGTAATCCAATTTGTTGAATCAAATAATCAAATTTGTGAATCGAATAATCAAATTTATTGAATTAAATACTCAAATTTGTAAAATCAAATAATTTGTTGATCTCTATTCGTCGATCATTGCTCATAAAAAAAAGTTGTGAATGTACTCATACTCCATAATTCTATACGAACTATGAACACGGTTCGTGTGGAATTATGAGCCATATCGAAATGCAACGGCTGAGTGCACATGCCGCTGAGATGACACCGGACAGATGCGATATTGCCCTCGTCGACTCGTACGGTTAAGACAAGACTCTCGCTCTCCGGGCGCTTCCTGCTCTCAGGATTCAGCGAGGAGGGCCGAAGAAAAGCGTTCCCCACAGTTATACCCGACGTCGCGTGTATACGGACACCGTACACCCCGCAATTCCCACAGGAGAGACATCCCAACGTGTGAATTTCTCCGGCTAACTTCCGCGACGTACGAGTCTCGTCTACGGAATGTATAAAGCGTGTGTAGCGTCGCGTTCCGGTCCACCCCGACATTTTTCCCCCTCGTTCTCGGTGCTCGAGCTGGCTCGTTTTCCGAAAAAAATATTATCATACTGTCTCACCACCCCTGCTGCACCCTCCGAAAGGGCAGAAGTCTTCTTATATTTTTTTCTCATCGCCGTCTTCTCCACCTTCGCTTCCGGATGTGCCTCGGGCTTCCTCAACCGCATCGAAATATTCCAGACCGTCTCCGACGTCCCCGGAGACCCGAGAGCCATCACCGATTAATTCGTCAAGAGAGTGCGGGAAGAAAAAAAAATTGAGAACGCAGCGCAAGAGGAAGACTTAAAAACTGGAGCAGCTGTTGGGAAGACGATCGAAGCTGAAAATTCGGTAAGGGCGTAAATGGAGCTTGGAAATGAATGAAAAAAAAGCGCCCAAAAAATAGCGACGATTGTCTCGTCGCTATTTTTTGGATGTCAAGGGAGTACGGGGAGAAAAACAAAATTGAGAACGAAGCGCGAGAGAAAGACCTCGAAACTGGAGCAGCTGTTGGGAAGACGATCGAAGCTGAAAATTCGGTAAGGGCGTAAATGGAGCTTGGAAATGAATTAAAAAAAAAAACAGCGTCCAAAAAGTTGCGACGCTATTTGAAAGTGATTTGATAGTGAAGGTGATCGGTAAGGCCGTAAATGGAGCTTGTTTTTTTTTGTGTCCCTCCTTTGTTGGGTTTGATTTTTTTTGTGGTCCCTCTTTTTAGGGTTTGGTTTTTTAGCGCTTATTTTTGTTGTGGTCCCTCCTTTTTTGGGTATGGATTTTTTTTGTGGTGTCTCCTTTTTTGGGTTTGGTTTTTTTTGTGGTCCCACTTTTTTGGGTTTGGTTTTTTAGCGCTTGTTTTCTTGTGGCCCCTCCTTTTTTGGGTTTGATTTTTTGTTGTGGTCCCTCTTTTTTTGGGTTTGGTTTTTTAGCGCTTGTTTTTTTCTGTGGTCCCTCTTTTTTGGGTTTGGTTGTTTAGCGCTTGTTTTTTTTGTAGTCCCTCCTTTTTTGGGTTTGGCCCTTACGCCCTTATCGAAAATTTGGTAAGGGCGTAAATGGAGCTTGGAAATGAATGAAAAAAAAAAAAAAAAAATATAGCGTCCAAAAATTGCGACGATTGTCTCCAACGTCCCCAGAGACCCGAGAGCCATCACCAATTAATTCGTCAAGAGAGTGCGGGAATAAAAAAATTGAGAACGCAGCGCGAGAGAATGACCTCAAAACTGGAGCAGCTGTTGGGAAGACGATCGGAGCTGAAATTCCAGTCAGGGCGTAAATGGAGCTTGGAAATCAATGAAAAAAAAAAGTAGCTTCCAACCGGCCAACTCGGAAGCATTCGTCTCCGGCTGGCACGCGCTTAACGTTTTTAAAATTTGCGGGGAACGACTTACGAATGGAAATTTTGGACAATGAAGTTCGGACGACAATGACGATGAAAGGTCGCGCGAATGGGCGTGAAGAAAATCGTTGCCGAGCGGGAAAAATGGGAAGTTGAACCGGCTAGTTGCGTAGCGCTGTAAAATTCGGAGTTATGTATCGGGGGCGTTGCGCGGATCATTGTGCGCGCGGTCGTTACCGACCGAGCGGGGGAGCGCGCAGGCTGCGGTCAGGGTGGATTTTCTGAGCGGCGAAAGTTCAACCCACGTTTCGGTCAAACGTCTCATTTGGGGAGAATCCTGTGTGGACCAGCGACCGGTCACGCCCCGAAAACCGTGACGATCGGCCCGGCGCTGGCCACGATCCGGGTAATCGTCCGTTAAAGTGCCGAAGCTCGCTCCGTGCCGCGGATCCGAATGACGAATAAATCTCGAGAGCCGGCTCCAAAGACGGGAAGCTGGGAATGAAGAAAAATAAGAAAAGTGCGAAAGCGGTGACGCGTGCGCCTGTCCAGGTGACGCGCGGTGGGACTGGCAAAGGAGAATTCCTTTCGTCAGTGCGTTCCGCAAAAGTTCCGTTTTCTTCGAGGCCTTTTTGCGGCTCGATTTTTTTTTTTTTTTTTTTTTGAAGAGTTGAACCCGCGAGTCGCGCTATGCGAACGGACGGGCTTCTTGTTTCTCTGCGGTGTCGGGAAAAAATTCCGGACAAGCTTCTTAGGTGGAAAACGTCGAGCTTTGAGTTCATCGAACTCGGTAAATTTCTTCTCTTCGTTTTTCGAACTTTGAAGCCCGATTGTGCGATTTTTCTTGTTCGCTTAAGGATGTCCTTAGGAGAGAGCGGATCAAAATGGGACAGTGGGGCAAAATGGGATAACGGGAGAAAACGCAATTTTCCAATACCTTTTAGGATGGCGGTGATGGTAAGTGGAGTAAAATGATGTTGAAAATCCGGATGTATCGTTGGGACAATATGGGGCATCAAAAAGTTGTTGGATAATTGAGTTTTGCCCCCGCTGACCCGTTTTGCCCCCTCTGTTCCATGTTGCCCCGCTCTCCCTTACCAGAAAGTCTTCCGAGAGAGAAAGATGGTACAACGCAAGTGTGCAAGAAAGAGATGGGTGCTTCGTTTTTTTTACGGCAGATGAAAACGAGACCGTAAATCTTCTCCAAATTTGGACACTGTCTGTAGTAAAGTGTGTTCTTCAGTCGGTTAATTTTTTATACCTGTTGGACAGAATCTGGCGGAGAAAAACGCTACATTGTATCCGTTTTTAGATTAGATCCGATCCTTCCCATCTATCGTTAAAACGATAGATTAAAAATTGTATTGTAGAGACACATTTAGAAAATTATATCGGAGTGGACGAACGAATCGATGCGCAACAAAAAAAAGTGATGTCACCGGACTAATATTCAATAGAACGGTAATCAAAGTGCACGGTTTCGGTCCAAATGACGTTTCCTAACCTAATTGTGCCTAAAAATGGAACCCAAATCCACACTACATAAATAATCTGCTTATAAATAATCGGTTCAATCTAATTGCGAAAATTTTCATTGATACTCTATTATTTTTAATAATATTATTGATGCAGACAAAGTACCACATATAATTATTTTTTTTTATCTCCGGCGTACCGACATAGCGACCTTAAAACACGTAAATTTGAAATGACGTTCCAAAAAAGTAGACCGTCAAAAAATCTTTAAAAAAGCCAACAAATAGAGTTTTTTTTCAGTAGACCGCATAAGTTTCATCGAGATCGAACAGAAACGGCTTTTGATACGAACTTATAACTTTTCGTACTCCGATCTTAACTGTTTTTATTTCATTTTTTTCTGATGACTACACTTTAAAAATAAATTGTAAATTTAATGTACTGGAACTTGAAATTTGCTAACATTACTCATATTAATTAAGCATTAATGTACTTTGCTTGTGAAATAAATATAATTTCAACGCACATGTGTTTGAAATCTCAGAAACGGTTTATGTAAAAAAGCTGTTCATTAATTTTCAAACAAATTTTTTTTACAGTGTAGGGACGGGTTTGTGTTTCTGTCTTTCGACTCGTTTCTTTCGAGACGAGTTTATTGAATCAGAGGAATACCGTTGGTTCTTGTCGGGGCTCAATTTGTACGTGGCTAAACGCCGATCCCAGCCATGTCGGAACGAGGCTGCAGCGGTGAGAGATCAACGAGGAAATTTCACGCTGATTCGTATACGACGGCCTAACAATGTGGGACGCAAGGGACGAGCGGCTAAAAGCCAAACGTCACAATTGCTCTGGCTCTATTCCTCGCTTTCGCTCTTTCGATGGGACGGAACGAGGGTGCGTGCGAGGGTGGTCCTGCCACTGTAATACATACGTGTATAGGCAGTATACATTCGCTGGTCCGTCAGGATGTTTCCATTTGTCCGACACAATGCCCGGGCTCGTGTCGCCTAATTCTTTCGCCCGGCAGTCCGGTTCCTTTTTTTTCTACCGCAGTAAAATCTTCCGTGCAGAAAAAAGCCGCAACCTGCGGAAAATTTAACTGCAAGGAGAAAAATCGTTTCGTAACTTTTACACAATATAAATCGCTGATCATTTTTCTGTTGATCATGTGAAACTAACTCAGTCGGTAAAAAAAATTTAATAATTTTTTTTTTCTAAAGCTCTTCGACGTTCCCGGCTTAACGAAAATTACGAGCAACTTCAACAGCTGCACTGAGAAAAAAGGACATAGTAAAAGTAACGATACTGATTTTTTACCATAAAAAATAGTTCCTAAGGGCGATGTTTAGATTTAATAGTCACGACAATGGAGAAAAATCATGGTTGCAGCCACAATTATAGTTTGACCAATTGAATATAGACTATCAGTAACGACCTATATAGACGTTCCCATTGGGAACTATATTCGTTATAGTAAGAAATACTTTTCCTTGTTCTCAGTGTAAGCAAATAATATTTAGCTGTTAATAGTGTAAGCGCTAATAATTGCGTTTTTCTTAAACAAGTATAGCACCCTTGTAAATTAATTAGTTTGTTTTTTGTTACCGATTGATCGCTTTGAGTAGGCAAATTTATACATCTCTTCGAATTCCAATTGACTTCCAACAATGATAAATTTTCGATAATTTCACCCAAATTCAATTGAGACACACAGATAGTCCAGAAAAAAAGCGGCGACCTGAGACTCGCAGCAGATCTACAGTTCGTTCCTTGTTACCGACCGATCGTCTCGAGTAGGTAAATTGGTTACGGTAGTAAAATTGTCTCTCCCAACATATTTTTCTTTACCCATCCATTAATTTCCACATAATTTCCACATAATTTCACCCAAATTCAATCGAGACACGCAGATAGTCCAGAAAAAAACGGGCGACTCGAGACTCGCAACAGATCAGGAATAGGTAAAACCTCGTACGGTCCGCAGCAACGGGATCCTAAGAGTGAAAAAGGATAGGATAGAAGACTCTCCAGCTGGTCGCGTGTGGCCACTTGGTTATGCGGGCCTATGCAAAACTTAACTCCACAGAGAATAATTGTTTCGTTGTTTTGACAAAATATGAATCGCTGATAATGTTCTGTTGATAATGTGAAACTGACACAGTCAGTAAAAAAAACTATTCAATATTTTATTTAAAGGCTTTCTAATCTTTAGGGCTAAACAAAAATTACCAGCTTGAAAAACCATTAACTACAGTTCGTTCCTTGTTACCGACCGATCATTACGAGTAGATAAATTGGTCACGGTAGTAAAATTCTCTCTCCCAACATATTTTTCTTTACCCCTCCATTAATTTCCACATAGGATAAAAGTGGTGAATATGGCCCACCTCGATTAACACGTAAATCAATGATATATGGACCGGGCCATATTCCCCACTTTTCCCCTAATTTCACCCAAATTCAATCGTGACACGTAGATAGTCCAGAAAAAAACGGGCGATTCGAGACTCGCAACAGATCAGAAATAGGTAAAACCTCGTACGGTCCGCAGCAACGGGATCCTAAGAGTGAAAAAGGATAGGATAGAAGACTCCAGCTGGTCGCGTGTGGCCACTTGGTTATGCGGCATGTGTCCCGTGTCGCCCCTGGCAGAAACCACTACTCTCCTCAGTTACGACCGAGCGGACCGAGGCTGTGTGCAGCATCGTATCGCGGTTGCGCGCTCTTTCCCTACACCGACTCCGTCATCCAGGCCTCCACCGACGTATCTTCCCCGTCAGTACCGACACTCGCGTAACAACTCGATTCCACATTCCCCGCAGGGCGGTTCTCGCCCGGCGAGGGATTCAATGAAATAAAATAAAATCGCCGGATTCGCGGCGTAGCCGCCGCAAACATGCCCTATCAATTCCCGATCCATCGCGCATGCGTGGCTCGTACGAATAATACTGAATAATTTTTTTCATTTTTTTTTTTTTAGGTATATCGAATAGTTTCTTCGTTCGTGCGAAATAATCGTCGCATAAAGAATTTTCTTCCACAGGCGAACTGCGTATGTGTGTGAGTATGTATACATGGAAATAAATGCTACCCCGTCGAGGAAACGGAGAGCGGGAATAAGGACCAGCCGGAGGACGAGTGTATGGGCAGGAAAAAAAAATAAGAAAATAAGCGAGCAGTCGGAGAAAACGAGAAGCGGGAGAGGGAGTAAAAAAGTGATGCCGTAAAGCACTCAGCGGGGTGCGTGATCCGCTTACGAAAGTCACGGTGCTCACGGGGGCTTGCGAGTTACTACACTTTACTATGCGGCTCGGCTCGCGTACCCCACCTCGGCGATACGTATTCGCGTACGCCCGCGAGTGATCGTCGTCCATCCACGTGCGTATGCGTAAGTGGGCAGTTCCTCAGCCTCCCGTGCCGTCGGGCACTCGGTCACCGGTCCGTAAATGATTGCACGTTTTATACTCGCTTATTATTCGCAAGGTGGATTATGCGGTGGAACTTTGTCGAGTAAACATCGGTTTTAGACGATTGAAGTAACGTACCGCAAAGCGCTTTTGAAAATAAATAAATTGTGGTAAATAGTCATGAGGAATGAGGGAATAAAAATAAGGTGCTGTCGACTTTTTATGGTTTAATGTGATAAGTAAAGGCCGAGAGGAAAGGCGCTGCATATGTGAAACTGCATTTTGCAGAACGAAGGAAAATATGGATAGAACGTTGGATTTTTTTTTTATTGCTTTGATGCTTTTTATTCCTGACGCTTCGTTGATTGGTCAATAATAAGAATTATAATAATAAGATGATAAGAATATATTTAATGTATGAAACAGTTTTTTGCAAAATGGGGCAATGACATTGGATTTTTTTTATTGTTTCGTGTCGATGCTGTGATGGTGTTTTAAACATTTCACGACGCTTCGTCGATATGTCAACAACTAATTATAAAAACTCTATTGCATAAATAAAAAAAGTGTTTCGAAAAAAAAATGCTGCCTAACGTGTAATTTTTTTATTCGCCTCGAAGCTGCGATATTCTCTTAAAAATTTCACGTCGCTTCATCGACCCGTCAACAAATAATACTAAAAATCTTAAAGCATAAAAAAATCGTCAAATCTCCATTCAATAATTCACCTCTTTCCCGATTATCCCCAAAAAAAATAAATAAAATAAAATCTATTTAATTTTTTTTATTCTATATAATTTTTTTATTTGGCTCGAAGTTGCGATGTTCTCATAAAAATTTCACGTCGCTTCATCGACCCGTCAACAAATAATACTAAAAATCTTAAAGCACAAAAAAATCGTCAAATCTCCATTCAATAATTCACCTCTTTCCCGATAACCCCCAAAAAAAATAAAATAAAATCTATTAAAATTTTTTTATTCTATATAATTTTTTTATTCGGCTCGAAGTTGCGATGTTCTCTTAAAAATTTCACGACGCTTCATCGACCCGTCAACAAATAATACTAAAAATCTTAAAGCATAAAAAAAATCGTCAAATCTCCATTCAATAATTCACCTCTCTCCAGATTACCCTACCAAAAAAAATAAAATGAAATAAAATCTATTTCAATTCTCCAATCCACATACTCCACGCCGTCGCCACATACCCTGGCCGAGTTATGATTTCACGCTATCCGAGTCGCGCTCCCGGGTGACGATAGCTCTCGCATTCGACTCGCGGAGTACGCCGTTAGAGTCTCGTCACAATGGCTCTGACGATGAAACAATTAAATAATTATTGTGTACGTGATGGGGTGTGGAACGCGGAGCTCGAGGACCGCGCGGTTTCTCCCGACTCCGAGTCTGAGACTTCGGTACAATGCGACACGCGGGCCTGCACACGAGCCTGAGAAACAGGCGAGAAGCTCCGGAGAGACGGCTGGATGAAGAACGACGACACATACAAAATCTTATCGGAGAAACAGAACATTAGAATATTGTATCCGAGATATAATATTTATGAAATTATGTTGCTGACATATATCACTTTGCAAATATCACATTACACTGCGGTGAGTAAGTTAGATCTGTAGAACCGTATAATTCAATTCGTTTCTTAAACTCTTTTTGCAATTGGGAGTTTTTTTAATTTTAGTAATATTTTTTTTCCATCCTTTGTAAAGTATAATAAATAGTACAACCAACACGTGAAAACACTAAGATTATAAATAAATAAATACTAATAATAATTTTTAAAAGCACGCATAAATAACTTATATATATATATATTTAATAAATAGATTATACTACACGTTGAGTGAATTCAATGTACCGTAGAATAGCACACAGCTACAGCATTTTTATAGCAGACGACAAATAATCGCAAAGGCAATAGTAGATAATGGCGGGCGCCTGTCGATATATCTGAATAGACTTTTGGCCCGTTTTTTC
>JAPYZC010010569.1:0-10818 GCA_030522665.1 Ichneumoninae sp. A BG-2022a
TTGTTAATAACATTTTGCAATTATTATTATGCAAAGTTAATCTTCTCAGTACCTTTAGTATACATGATTTTCTTCAGATTTTTACACCATCAAGAAGTATTTGCAATTTTCTCTTATTGTTGTCGTACTTATGCGAAGTCAGCGCGCAGCGGACTCCCTCCTTAACCGGGCGCGACGCGGAAGGCACTTTGAAACTAATAAAAAATTTCTAGCCGATTTTTAAAAATTTGTTTGCTATATTTAACAAATATAGCAACAATATTATTGAAATATTATAAATATTATTTATATGTGAGAAAAAAAAATTATTCACTTGAGATTGTACGGCAGAAAAATCGAGGAGAAATATAGAAATTATTTTCGAATAATTCGGGAATAACATTTTTTTTTTAATTAAACGATGTTGGCATGTTATAGAATAAAATTTGGGACTTACCTCTCTGCGTGAGCTTTTTCGTATTAATGACCTTAGCCGCGAACTCGAGGCTCGTGCTCTTCTGCACGCAGCGACGCACCACCGAGAAGGCACCCCTGCAATTATAAAAATGATTTCATTTATTAAATTAAATAATTAACATTTTTATTAATAAAAAATACGGAACACTAAGAAGCGTATTATTTATTAATCAAAAATACGGAACACTAAGGAGGACGCAACGGTGTTTTTTTTCCATTTGTATAGTTGGATAGAATCCGGATGTATAGTTGGGAGATCCAAAAATGATTAGAAAATTGAGTCTCGCCCTCACTGTCCCCATTTTGCCCCACTGTCCCATTTTGCCCCGCTCACCCCTAACGAATTTGCCGATGAGTCCCTTTCTCGGCTCGACCCGATCGCGTGGTAATCGCACCGGTGCTACTACAGTAACTTCCCCTCCCCTCCCCTCCCCACCCCGCCCCTCCCCGTCCCCTCCATCTCTATTACCATCCGTAATCGCATCGCTACGGCTACAGTAACTTCCCCTCCCCTCCCCTCCCCACCCTCCCCTCCCCGCCATCTCTATTACCATCAGTAGGAGAGACCGGGGCAAAATGGCATAGCGGGGCAAAACGGGACAATGAAGACAAAACTCAAATTTCCAATGATTTTCGGATGCCCCATTTTGTCCCAACGATAAATCCGGATTTTCAAACCCGTTTTGCCCCACGTACGACCATCGCCACCATCCAAAAGTTATTGGAAACTTGCGTTTTGTCTCATTATCCCGTTTTGCCCCGCTGTGCCATTTTGCCCCGCTCTCCCCTAATCGCACTGGTACTGCTATAGTAACTTCCCCTCCCATCCCCTTCCCCCTCCATCTCTATTACCATCAGTAATCGCACCGCTACTGCTACAGTAACTTCCCCTCCCCTCCTCTTCCCTCCCCACCCCTTCCCTCCCCTCCCCTCCTTTCCCCTCCTCTCCCCTCCATTGCTATTACCATGGGCCAAAATTGCCAAATCTCACGAAAGTGCATCGCCTCCAGCCATCCGGAAACTAAACTTTGCCGATTATCCAACACGGCACACGGCGTATTAGGAGTATGCGCGGCCCTTCCTCTGTCGCATTCGGCGCACGCTCCGTCGTGTGATTATACGTCTACGCGCTTTGGATCCGATGGTAGGGCGATGGAGAGTGCGGCGTGTGCGAAAACTTGAAACTCTGTCCGAGAAGCGGGAGGGGGGGGGGGGACTTCGGACGTTCGAGGGCGAAGTTTGGAGGAATCGGGCGTCGAACCTCCGAAATCGGGCGGCGAGCCCGAAACGTGCGCGAAAATCATCGCAAACTTCGGCCAGAGCGGCCAAGGCGCACGTCGGTGAACGGCGCTGAACGTGGAGATCCGAAACGTTCGCTTATAACAATTTCCAACTTGATCCGGCTGCTTGACTGTACAATGGATGTGGGATGGACCGTCGGCTTAGAGGAGCCTCGACGGAATCGGTGGGAGTCACGGAGAGACCGTAGCGGAAATAAGCGGACTATTCTTAGGGTTGAATTTTAAGACATTGGTTAGAATTTGACATTGATGACATTGGTGATTGAAGACATTGATGAATTTGAATTGATCGGGGTTTGGCCCGAACTTCATTGTGTGCTTATGGTTGATCTTAAGTTTGGAATTAAATTTGGGCTCAAGTTTGATCTTAAGTTTGGAATTAAATTTGGACTCAAGTTTGATCTTAAGTTTGGACTTAAAATTGATCTTAAGTTGGAACTTAATTTTGGACTTAAGTTTGAATTTAAGTTTGATCTTAAGTTTGGACTTAAGTTTGGACTTCAGTTTGGACTTAAGTTTGGACTTAAGTTTGGACTTAAGTTTGGACTTAAGTTTGGACTTAAGTTTGGATTTAAGTTTGGATTTAAGTTTGGATTTAAGTTTGGATTTAAGTTTGATCTTAAGTTTGGTTTTAAGTTTGGTTTTAAATTTGATATTAAGTTCGGACTTAATAGTTCGAATAGTTAATCGTTCGAATTTTAAGACAGTTACTCAGAATTATGGAATTAATTTTTTTATTTTGATGCTTCTTTTTTTTATGAATCTTCGGTTTCGTAAATGTATAGGAAAGCGAGTTTTAGCGCCATGTGATGTTTCCTCGTAAAGCAGTTGTGTTTTCGGATAGGAGAGACGGAAATGGGAAAAAATTCTGTTTATTTCACTCGGTGCGAAAATGGCAGTTTTACGCACGCAAAAGTTTTCAACCCTTGTGAAGTAAAATTTCGTAGTATACTCGTTTACGCGCCATAATTTAAAAATCAATTTTTTAAATTCTAATACTTGTATCGGATGGGAATGTAAAAAGAGATATATATTTATGTAGCAATAGAAATTTCGGCTGTTCCGATATAATTTTTTTTATCAATTTTGGCTCGCGTTTATTTACGTCGTTACTCCCGAAGTGGAGTACGTCCTTCGATCGGGCCTCTCGGAATACATGCGTCGTTGAAATAATCCTTACTGTCATCGGACACACCGGAAATATCTGACCCGGTCGATGATTCCGTTATGGAGCGCGAATAGATCCTTATCTTGAGTCATTAGCTGGAGATAAAAATACTGGCTCTCTGTCCGGAACGTAAGTAATTCAATGCCTGCCTCTACCGACGCAATATTCGCTTTCACCGACCGTCAAAAAAGTTTATTATAGTTTTTTCTACCGACCGCAATAAGTCGAGCGGGGAAGTAGACGTTTCCGTCGATCTTGAGGGGATTCATTATTTAATTAGCTAATTACAGGTCGAATTTTAAGATACGATAATGAACTTGAGTTCGAACTTAAGGAGGGAGTCTCGCTGACGCTGATGAATTTTTTCAGATTTTTAAGTAATCGTTGATTTTTTATTTTTTTTATAGAACATAAATCAACGATTACTTAAAAATCTGAAAAAATTCATACGTATTCGGAAAAATAAAGAATCATTTTCATAAAAAAAAAAAGTTTTGTTGCCGGGTAATTTGTTAACCAATTAATTTTTCGATAAATTTGTTAATAACATTTTGCAATTATTATGCAAAATTAATCTTCTCAGTACCTTTAGTATACATGATTTTTTCAGATTTTTACACTATCAAGAAGTACTTGCAATTGTCTCTTATTGTCGTCGAACTTATGCGAAGTCAGCGCGCAGCGAGACTCCCTCCTTAAGATCAAACTTAAGTTCGAACTTAGGTAGATCTTAATCATGCAATGAAGTTCGGGTCAAACTTGAATCGTAAGTTCGATCTTAAGTTCAAACTAAGGTCTAAAAACCCAACCCTAAGACTCTAAACTTTTCTGTGATACCAGTTATTTCAATACCTCCACTATTTTTAATAATCTTCTTTAATCTTCAATGCGACACGGAGCACAAGTGGTCACTAATTGGGCCGTTCACCTTATAGAGGTTTTGTTTTTGTCGGGTCAAAATGTACCGCTCAAAGGGTTAAACGGGCGCAAATTCTCCGTGCGTATTTCACACGTGGGCGCGAAACTCGTATACACCGATCCGAATTAACTTGGGCATTGTGGTGTTCGATGGAGGGAATCGGCTTTCGGCCGGTCCGGTCGGCCGAGTCGGGCCACTTTAACGTACTGTGCACGCTTCTGTATACACCACCGGCGCCAGGCTGGCTGAATCAACGCCGGGCGAAATCGTACGTGTGTCTACCAGCCACTACTGTAGGGCGCGCTGATGAATATATATATATATGTGTATGGTAGAAACTGTACGATAATACGAGAGCCAGAATACCGAGCACTCTCTCTGTCTCCACCCCCGCTTTGGCTATAACCGCATTTCCATGCTTCGCAAGCCGCGTCGTGTTTTCCTCTTGCACTTCGATGTACATCTGTGCGGAGCTCTGCAGTCAAGCCAGCTCGACCGCGTAACGAGGCAAATTGTAATATACAACGATTCCTTGTTTCCCCGTTCGTCCTTGTCCTCATTCGCCTTCATTCCAGCTCCCCCTGCGCCCGAACACCGCACACTACCCTCGGAAACTTTTTTAGCCCGGTATACAGAATAATGAACTTGTTACTTTCTCTACACACTTCCTCTACACTGTTCCCCTACACTCTTCATCTACACTCTTCCCCTACACTCTTCTCCTACACTCTTCCTCTACACTCTTCCTCTACACTCTTCCTCTACACACTTCCTCTACACTCTTCCTCTACACTCTTCCTCTACACACTTCCTCTACACACTTCCTCTACACTCTTCCTCTACACTCTTCCTCTACACTCTTCCTCTACGTACTTCCTCAATCCACTTCCTCTACACACTTCCTCTAGACTCTTCCTCTACACGCTTTCTGTACACGCTTCCTCTACACGCTTCCTCTACACATTTCCTGTACACTCTTCCTCTACACTGTTTCGCTACACTCTTCCGCTACACTCTTCCGCTACATACTTCCTCTACACTCTTCCTCTACACACTTCCTCAACACTCTTCCTCAACACTCTTCCTCTACACTCTTCTACTACACTCTTCCACTACACTCGTCCACTACACTCTTCCTCTACACTCTTCCTCTACACTTTTCCCGTACACTCTTCCCCTGCACTCTTCTCCTACACTCTTCTCCTACACTCTTCTTCTACACTCTTCCTCTACACTCTTCCTCTATATACTTCCTCTACACACTTCCTCTACACACTTCCTATACACACTTCCTGTACACACTTTTTATACACAATTCCTATACACACTCCCTCTGCACACTCCCTCTGCACACTCCCTCTACACACTCCCTCTACACACTCCCTCTAAACTCTTCCTCTACACACTTCCTCTACACACTCCGTCTACACACTTCCTCTACACTCTGCCTCTACACTCTTCCTCTACACTCTTCCTCTACACTCTTCCTCTACACTCTTCCTCTACACTCTTCCTCAACACTCTTCCTCAACACTTTTCCTTCATACTCTTCCTCAACACTCTTCCCTCTTCCTCTACACTCTTCCTCAACACTCTTCCTCAACACTTTTCCTTCATACTCTTCCTCAACACTCTTCCTCTACACTCTTCCTCTACAGCTGTAACCGCATTGCCATGCTTCACGAGCTGCGTCGTGTTTTCCTCTTGCACTTCGATGTACAGCTGCGCGCAGCTCTGCAGTCAAGCCAGCCCGACCGCCTAACGAGGCAAATTGTAACATACAACGATTCCTTGCTCCCCCGTGCGTCCTTGCCCCCATTCGCCCTTATTCTAACTCCCCCGCACCCGAACACTGTACACAACCCTCGGAAACTTTTATCGCGGTATGCGGAATAATGAACTTGTTACTGTCTTTTTTTTTTCTCTTTTTTTTTGCAATATCTTTTTAAGGCTCTGCCCACGCTGGGTCAATTTGAAGACCGGAGCACGTTTTACGGTAAACAAAAGTTATTTCTTTATTGACCTATTTAATAAAAAAAAATGTCGGTGAGTAAAATAACTCGCAGTTTTCCGATACATTTGTTGGTGTATTTTTATTCGTTTTCCGAATGGTTTCTCGACGGGCCGGACAAGGTGTCGAAAATTTCTCGATCGTAACCCTGACACTAAAAAGGTGGTTATAACAAAGTTAAAATCCAATAAATTTGGTTACATTAAATTTATTAAAATTTTTTGTTCATTTTAATTAATTTCATTTTCTTTCCCCAAAAAAGGGCGCGGATGCTCTCCTCAGGTTCTCGAGACTTATTAAAAGGCCGGCAGGGAGACAAAAATCTTAAAGACGCAAACGCAACCCTCCGGTAGTTTCTCGGCTGCGCGGTGACGTCAGCGACTCTTCCGACGCAACGCCCCGGCCGTGTAGCGCCCTCTCCTCTTATTCTCATTTCTTCGTGTCGTCGCCCGCGAGCGCCCAGATTTATTCCCATTCTTTCTACTCGCGCAGAACCGTGAATTTTTTATTTATTTTTTTTGTCCTCTCTCGTCAGCTCGAGAAAGATTCTCCGAGCTCGAACTTTCGCTCTTCCGAGGCATTATTCATTCGGCTTCTCTTCACTCCTTCACTCGCTGCGCCGCAGAAGACGAGCGTGAGGGAAAGATCGGGTCGAGACGAGGAAAAAATTGAGGATGCTTCACACATGCATTCACAACCAAAAGGTTAATTCCATCAAAATTTCAGTACCTGGCGGTGTGCGAAAAATCTGCAAAAAATCAACCGTATTAATTATGTCGAGACCTTTGATTTTTCATAATAATAATGCGAAAAAGTTATTGACAATGTGTTTAGAAATTGTTTTGAAAAATTTCAGAAAAACTTTTACTTTTTTTCAACTTAAATGAATTCCTCGATTTTTTAGAATGCAAATGCATTTTTTCAGAATGTTTTTTTTTTACGAAAGAATTAAAATTCTTTTTTCGAAAATTTGAAAAATCGATTTGAGGGATCAAATTTCGGACATGTTTTCGCATCACGATTCCACACTACGCACAAAAAGTTTCGAGGCGGTAAAAAAAATTTCAAAACGGAAGATTCAAAAATGTTGGAAACTTCCGAGCAAATTCATGCGACTTCTAGACAATCCCCAAATTCATTCGAGAAGAGAAACAAAAAAGATTCCCTGATCATTCCTTAAACAATTTTTTTATCAATTATTGTTAATAGCTTTTCAACATTATTATTATTATGAATGATGAGTTATGATAACTTTTCAACATTATTATTATTATGAATGATGAGTTATGATAACTTTTCAACATTATTATTATTATTCAAAATGAATAATAATTGTTGACCTACAGTTGATTTTTTCAGATTTTTCTACCATCAGGAAGTGTCTTAATTCTCACTGAATCTACTTATGGCTGGGAATGTACGTGTGAAGCGTCTTTAAAGAGACGCGAATCCTCGCTAATCATTCTGCGCGGCTCTCGCCGCGGAGAACTCGGATCGCCGTCGAGCCGGAGTTTCGCTAAAATAGCGTACGAAGAGAAAAAAAAAAAAAAAAAAAAAAAAGACTTTATTCCCTCCGCCCCCGCGCAAGGGGACCCCCCCCCGCCCGGGGGCGTTTAGTCGTCGGAAGTTTCTTATTTGCACTGTGCGACGAGCGTGCTTCTCCCGGAGTCTCCGGCAGCCTCCCGTTTTGGACCGGCAAGTTGTGCCTTAGCGCGCTCGAATTCTCAGTCCGCCAGCTCGGCAGCGAGCGAGGCGGACGCGGCAAGAAGTTGTTCCTTGAAATTTACGTCATCGCCGGGCGCCATCATTTTTTTTTTTTTTTGTCGGTTTTTTTTCGGTGTAAAACGGGAAAGCCCGACTAGGGTCGGCAAGAACGGCGCCGGACTTGGGCGAGGGTTGGCCCGAGGGAGGGCAAAGAAAAGGGGCAAGGGTTACGGAGAACGTGAGGGGATTACGGAAATCGAGGTAGCGAGGAAACCCCGGACTGCAGTCGCCGGCTCTAAAACGGACTAGCGAGGCGGCCGAGACGGGGAAACGTGTTTCCATCGCGAGCTTAGCCTACCAACTTTTCCTACTGTGTTCTCTCGGTTCTGCAGTTTAGATGGACGCATGTGCGCGCCAGCCCCATGAAAATAAAGTTTGTTAAAAGAGTATACTGATGGATATATAGTGACATATATTAAAAATTTATGTGATAGGTTTCTGATATATCAAAAAGACATTAAAAGTATATAATTAAATATTACATTTTTGGTGCCCTTATATATTCGGTAAATATACGTGAAGTATACTTTTGGATTCCGTGTTCTCTAACGGCCACCGTTTATTAAGATTAAGTAAAATATTTATTTGATTTAAATAAATATTTATTTAATCGCCGTCAAATACATTTTTTTCTGGGTGCATGTGCGCGCTAGCCCCATGAAAATAGAGTTTATGAAAAAAATATACTGATGGATATATAGTGACATATGTTAAAAATATATCTGATATGTTTCTGCCTTATATATTTCATAAATATACGTGAAGTATACTTTTGGATTCCGTGTTCTCTCTATTCTACACACTAGATGGACGCACACACAAAAAAAAATTTATTTGTCGGCCACCGCTTATTAAGATTAAGTAAAATATTGATTTGATTTAAATAAATATTTATTTAAATCAAATAAATATTTTACTTAATCTTAATAAACGGTGGACGTCAAATAAATTTCTTTTCTGGGTGCATGTGCGCTAACCCCATGAACATAAAGTTTATAAAAAAGTATACTGATGGACATATGGGTATATAGTGACATATATTAAAAATCTATCTGATACGTTTCTGATTATATTAAAAAGACATTAAAAGTATATAATGAAATATTAAATTTTTCGTGCCATTATGCATTCGGTAAATATACGTGAAGTATATTTTTAGATTTATTATAGAGCTGTGCCCTTTATATATCACTCGTATATGTAGAATATATAGCAGATGTATTATTTCTATACCGCTAATATATAAAATTTTAGAGAAATTTATTATGTTAAAGATTTTTATTAATTTTTCAAAATTGCTGAAAAGATACAATGATGAAGAATAAAAATGTCCCAATATTGAGAAAGGATCGGAAAAGAAAAGAAAAATCGATATATACAATCCAACCGAAACGCCAAAGTATGTCATTTTCAGAAAAAAAATAATAATAAGAGATTTTTCTCGCATGTTTGTCAATTTGCTATACTTTGTCTCTTCCCTCGCGCCGCCACTCGGCGAAATTGCGATTGGGGTGACTTTTGCATTTTCCTGTAAGTTCCACGAATTTCCGAAATACATTGGCTTTTTTCTTTTACAATACAAAAGTACAAAATTTTGAGAAAACATCGTAAAACTAAATAAATATCGTTAGATCCAATTCGATTTTTATGCAATCGTATTTTTATGCATAAGCTTATATAGAAAATCATAAATTTATGTTGGGCGGTTTTGTCGATCGCTACATTTTGTTTCCTCGCTCGCGCCGCCGGTCGGTGAAATTGCGGTTGGGTCGACTTTTGTATTTTCTATCTATGTTCCACGAATTTCCGAAGTACCTTGGCTTTTCTCTTTTTTTTTTGCCTCTCCGCCGTACACTCAAATGTGTCTCGAATTCTCTCATCCGAACTGCACACTCCGCCACTCGTCGATATCGTTCCGCTCGGAACACTTCCACGTAGAGAGCGCAGCCAGTAAAACAAGCAGACACGAATGGTCATACGCCGAAAGTACGTGACTATTTTAACAATTTTATAGGCTCTCTCGCTGCTCGCCGGCGGAAACATCGCGGCGCCAGCAAAATACTTTATAGTGAAACGGAGAACGTCAACTTCTGCGTCACACGTGGCAGTAACTTGAATTTCGAGAATGTGTGTGTTTATTTTTTTTGCCTCATGGTAGAGGAAATTTTACGGGACTGTAGATAATAAAATTCGTGGAAAAGCTGTCCGCAAGTCCAGTGGGAAGTTTGCATCATTTTCGCATAATGAATCGTCTCTTATGCATTGCTATCGCAACATTCTTGGTTTTCAAATTTTACGGAAAACACACTCATTCATTTTTTTGTTACACGTTATATCTATGTGTACAATGCATTTATCTATATGTATACACGATATATACGGGGCATTCCTACTATTCTGACCTGGGCCAAAATTTCATTCACGTCCCTTCACGCCCCTTCACGCCCCTTCACGTCCCTTCACATCTTAGATTGGGCCCGCGATTTTTTATATGACGGAACTAACTCTTAAAAGAACCCAGATTTTTTGTGACATTTAAAAAAATTGTTCATAACTTTAGTGTAAACTATAAAATAAAAATGAACAATATAAATAATTATTGCTTATAATTATTCACGATTTTTAAGATGAACTTATTGGTATCCACAATTTAAAAAATCCTAACATTCTTCGAAAGAACAGTGAAAAAAATTCGGAGGAAAAACGACTCGACTACAAGTTCGTTTTATCATAAATAATGATGAAAAATTTTCAAAAGATCCGAGTGCTTTCGGGAGTTAGTTGAGTCATACAGTGAATCGCGGGGCCAATCAAAGATGCGAAGGGTTAGAGACCGAGGTCGAAACAGTGGAGAATGCACAATGTACACGCTGCGAGAAACTGCGGATGCTGAGACAGGGAAAATTCATTCGCGACCCGAATTTCGCGCAGTTGCCCACTTTTGTATTTCTCCGCAATGCTCTTAGGGTAACAGCAGCAGCAGTACAGAGTCCGAAAAGCTGTGGGGAATGCGTCGGCAACGAAGAGTGGCTCCGCCTTCTCACCCCACGGTCTTCCTGTACTGTCTCCACATACACAACCTTTTATATATATATACATATATATACATATACATATACATGTACATATACATATACATATACATATACATATACATATACATATACATATACATATACATATACATATACATATACAT
>JAPYZC010010581.1:0-11808 GCA_030522665.1 Ichneumoninae sp. A BG-2022a
TAAAGGAAACGAATAACATTTTGGGATCATTATTATGGACGAATAATCTTATCAGCATCTTCCATATGCTTGATTTTTTTCAGATTTTTATCCGATCGAAAAGTGTTTGTAATTAAAATTCTCTTTTATTCCTCTCAAACTTAGGCGATGTTTGTCATTGCGCTAGTACTACCTTAACGCCGTGCTTGACTCTTACACGGCTGCACTTGCGCATCACCTTAAGTTTGAACTTGCGCACGAAATTATATCTGAACTTAAGTTTGAACTTGAGCATGAACTTAAGTTGAAGAACGATGGACAAGCAGATGGATGAAAGACTGGTGATGCAATTTTTTTTTTTTTCACAAGTCCGCCGCTTTCAAAGTTTCATAGCGAGGAACAACAAACGATTTGCATTCCGTTCCGGCTCCGTCGCTACTGAATAAGATTTTTTTTTATCAAGGTTCGCCAGTTTCGTATTCGAAAGATCCGACATAAGTATATCACCGTGCTTGACTCTTACACGCCTGCACTTACGCATCACCCTAAGTTTGAACATGCGCATGAAATTATATCTGAACTTAAGTTTAAACTTGAGCATGCGCTTAAGTTAAAACTTGCACATTAACTTAAGTTTGTTTTCGAGAATGAACTTCAGTATAAAACTGAAATTTGAACTTAAATTTAGAACTTTTGTTTCAACTCGAGCATGAGCTTAAGTTTAAACTTAAGTCTGATCTTGGTTTCGCGCCCAAGTCAAAATTGAAGTAAGAAGTCTCCTTCAAAGTCTCGATTCAAGCTCGAACTTAAGTACAACCTCTCGAAGTCAAGCACGACCTTAAATTCAAACTCAAGGTTAGACACACGTTCGCGCGTTTGGACGCAGGTTAAAACCCCCGCTCGAGAGCTCCCGCTCGAGACTTGCAAATTCGCTCGGAAAACATTTCAACGGTATTTATATTTTTAGTTGTAGGCCTACAGGTTGCAGGGTTGCGGTAACTAGCGTCAAACTTGGAGCCCGTCGAGGCAGGTACCGGCCTCGGGCTCCGCGCACTATTGCCGGAGAGGCTGTGGACAGTACGAGATTACGTAAACAAAGCTGACTGGCCGTCGCCTCGCTGCGGCGTCGATCCGCGATAATCGCGAATGTCCCGATACCCGTATGCCTATATATATACGTATATACATATATGAAAAATGTATATCGACATTAATTCACAGTAGTATCGTAGAGCAGCGGTATTCCCACAGAGCCGTCGGTGAGAGGCCTCTTTATGCTGGATGTCGACTGGATATGCGTAATATATGAAAATCCGGGGCAAAACGGGGACATGGGGCAAAATGGGCACATGTACCCCGTTTTGCCCCAGATGGTTTTTTTTAACCTTTCAAAACCGGTGGCAATACAATTTTGGTGTGAAAAACAATGGATCTATGGTTTCGGTATCGTTTTAGAAGGTTTTATTGCTTAGTGTCCCAGTTTTGTACCGTCTACACTGAGAAAAAAAATTGGTTGGATTAACCAAAAGACGCGGTAACATACGTTAAAAGCTGTTATTTGTTTAGTACAAATAATTGTTTTGTTAAAGGACTATTTGCTTCAATTTGTTTAAAATTTGTTGACTGAAAGAAACATTTTTGGTGTACCAACGAAATTCACATTCGAACGTATGTCACCGCGCATTTGCTTAAGGAGGGCGTCTCGCTGCGCGCTGACTTCGCACAAGTTCGCCAACAATAAGAGAAAATTGCAAGTACCATCAAGTTTACACCATCAAGAAGATGGTGTAAAAATATGAAAAAAATCATGTATACTAAAGGTACTGAGAAGATTAATTTTGCATAATAACAACTGCAAAATGTTATTAGCAAATTCATCAAAAAATTAATTGGTTAACAAATTACCCGGCAACAAAACTTTTTTTTCGTTTATTTCGTTTATTATATATATGATTCGTTTATTTTTCTGAATACGTATGAATTTTTTCAGATTTTTAAGTAATCGTTGATTTTTTATTTTTCTTTATAGAACAAAAATCAACGATTACAAAATCTGAAAAAATTCATACGTATTCAGAAAAATAAACGAATCATTTTCATAAAAAAAAATTTTGTTGCTGGGTAATTGCAATTTTGAAGTACTTGAAGTACTTGCAATTTTCTCTTATTGTTGTCGAACTTATGCGAAGTCGGTGCGCAGCGAGACTCCCTCCTTAATTCAACCATTTCTTTATCTCAGTGTACCGGCAACCCGAGTCAAAACGGGGACGTGGGGCAAAATGGGGACAGGTTACCCGTTTTGCCCAGATGGTTTTTTTTTACTTTTCAAAACCGGTGGCAATACAATTTTAATGTGAAAAAAAAATAGATCTATGCTTTCGGTATTATTGTACCAGGTTTTATGGCTTAGCGTCCCAGTTTTGCCCCGGTTTCCCCTCCATACACGATATACATGTTCGTAAAAAGGACTGATACACAGTAAAAGGTGGTACCGATGTTTTTTGTCGCCATCATCAATTATTTCTTTAAAAAAATTACAGAAAAAAAAACGTTGCGCTTTTGACAAAAATTGTACAAAAAGCCTCCATTTTTATTTATTCAGGTTTCATTTGTAAAAGCGACTCTCCTCATCGGGTAAGCATTGTTTCGCCCGTTCGGTCTGCAAATGGGCATTGCCCGTCTATGTACCAAGTACATGAATAAAAATATTGTACATTTTAAAACATGGACAAAAAAAAGTTTGTTAAAAGTACAAATACTTTTTTACTGTGTATAAACAAAGCCCAGCGACCTCGAGACTTGCTTAGCGACTCGTTGAACCTGAGCATGAATTTAAGTTTTAAGTCGTGTTTGAATTCGCGCATGGAATTAAATCTGAACTTAGTCCTTCAAGAACCGGAGACTTTTTGCCGAGAGCAAACGACCATGCCTTCTTTTAAGCACGAAAAAACGATCCGAATGTTCGTAATAAATTTTCTTCCGCGTTATCAAAGAAACGACACTTCAACGTACGTCTCTACATTTTTACAAATTTTTTTTTACCGCATTAACTTGTTATTCGAATCGTTCTCATTCTAAGTGACACAATTTTACACTCATGCATCTCAGAATCCGTGTGATGAAAAAATTATCAGAAATTCTTTAAAAAAAGCCTCTTTCATTGCTTTGTAAGCCTTGTGATTTTTATAGTTTCAAAAGTAGAAAAGTTGCTGTGTGACGTATTCCCTTAAGGTAGTACTAGCACAATGACTGACGCCGCCTAAGTTCAAGAGAAAAATGACAAAGATTACAAACACTTCTCGATGACAAAAAAAAACTGAAAAAATTCTAGCATATAAAAGGTGCTGAAAAGATTGTTTGTGCATGATAATAATTTCAAAACGTTCATAATAAATTACCGAAAAAAAAAATTGTGCAACAACTTACTGAAAAAAAAAAAAATTGTGCAACAAATTACCCGGCGACCAATATTTTTTTCTTACGAAAATGATTTGTTATTTTTTCTGAATACGTATGAATTTTTTCAGAATTTTATCTAATACTTGAAAATTACGATTTTAACATAAAGGAAACGAATAACATTTCGGGATCATTATTATGGACGAACAATCTTATCAGCATCTTTCATATGCTTGATTTTTTTCAGATTTTTATCCGATCGAGAAGTGTTTGTAATTCTCTTTTGGCGTCAGTCATTGCGCTAGTACTACCTTAAAAGATATAATATTTTTTTCACTATATAAAAAATGAGTCCGGGTTATTTAGCTGTACGCACCGTTAGGACTGTGACCTCGTGCTTGAGGAACGCGACGGCGTTCTCGGCGCTCGTTGCCCTCTTCTGCAAAGTGAACAAACGTTTAGCTCGTGAGGTGTAAAAAAAAATCAACGATAAGAGACTGTCGAGAGCGCACGCACCGTACTCTGTATGAGATTAACTTCCACCTGTTCCATAGCTTTCTCCAGATGAGCGTTCTCCTCGTTGTCGACCGCCCTCCTCGAGGCCAGTTCGGCTTTCAGCGATTCTATCCTGCAGCGGCGACCGTCGAAGCGCAACGATTTGAAAAAAAGAAGAAAAAAATCAATTTTTTCGACGACAATTTTCCTCGGAGATTTTTGTACTTTGACTTGGCGAGTTAATTACGAATTCTATTATAATGTAGATGGCGCGCAAGATTCGCAATGAGACAAACGCACATTCTCGTTCTCTCGGCTATGTGTCGTCTGGCGATGTTCAGCTGATCCCGTAGCCTCTCGTTCTCCGACAATAACTGTTGAAAAATAAAACAATAGCGAGTTAGAAAACGGCTTCGTGAATGCAGAGTTCCGAATGAGGACTCGGTAAGGAAGAACTTAGTAGAAACTTAAGGAAAATGAACCGATAAAGCCGGGCCCTTTTCGTATCAACAGGCACGTATTTGTAACGTATTTGTAACTTTTCTTAAATTTTCTTAAATTTTCTTAAATTTTCTTAAATTTTCTTAAATTTTCTTAAATTTTCTTAAATTTTCTTAAATTTTCTTAAATTTTCTTAATCTTAACTTTTCTTAACTTGTCTTAATTTTTCCTACATTTCCTACATTTCCTACTTTTCTAACTTGCTACTTATAACACCGAATATCTCGAGTCTTACACTCGCTTCGCTCCTCTCCGGGAGATCGAGGTTCTCGCCGGGCCCGGCCGCCGAGCCGGCGACTCTGTTCCTGATGGGGCCGTCGTTGAGGAAATCGGGCAGTGACTTGTTGACGGCGGGCTTGCCGGCGGGGCTGTTGCTCGTCGGGCACGTGGCCACCGAGCCCCGGGCCTCGGGTGTCCTGAGGGGCAGATCGAACGGGAAATCTTGGACCGACCACGGCAGCTCGCTCTGCTGAATGATGAGCTCCTTCGGTCGCTCGCGGAAAGTCATTCGCGCTCGACGCCGCTTGTCCACATGGCCGACGCCGCCCGACTGAACGCACTGCTCGACGCTGTTCAGCGCGAAGTCCGGAAGATTCTCGATGTCGGCGACCACCAGCGGAACCGTCGCGGCCGCCTCGTCGCCGAGGTAACACTGCTCCATCACCAGGTGGTCCTGAACGAAGTCTGGCAATTCGGTGGGGTTTCGCGAGTAAACGGGCTCCATCTCGCGGTTACCGACGACGCTCTCCTCGGGACTCGGACTCACCGGCGAATATATCTTTGGCCTCGCTCCGCCCATACTGTAATTGCTGCGCGAATCCGTGTTCAGGAAGTGCTTGAAACTGAAGGGATTCTCCTCCCTTCGGGGGTGATCGGAACCTGGAAAATAAATTATTGTTTAGTTCAAGAGTATTAGCGGATCAGATTTTTTTTTAATACTCAGATCGAAGCAAACCAATTTAGATGTATGAAAAAATTCTCTGATTAATGAGAAAAAAATCAGAGTTTAATGCAAAAAATAAAGTGGGGAAGCATAAAAAAAAATATATATGCAGATTAAAGCGAACATATTTAGATGAACGAAAAAAGTCTCTGATTAATGAAAAAAAAATTACAATTTAATGCAAAAAAATTACAGAAACATTTTGAAAAATATTAAGATTAATGGAAACAAAATTGAGATGTATGAAAAAAGTCTGATCAATGAAAAAAGTTTGATGAATGAAAAATGTCTGAACAATTAAAAAAGTCTGATGAATGAAAAAAGTCTGATGAATGAAAAAAGTCTGATGAATGAAAAAAGTCTGAACAATGAAAAAAGTCTGATGAATGAAAAATGTCTGAACAATGAAAAAAGTCTGATCAATGAAAATTCTTTTTTTTTTCTCGAGGGGGCTAACCGCTTTAGAGAAAAAAAAAAAAACTAATCAGCGACATTTTTTCGGCAATATTTCATTGAATATTAATGATATTTCGATAATACTTCAAAAATATTTTCAACTAAAATTTTTCTAGTGAAAAAAAGATAACGGAGATCTTTTTTACCGACCGAGCCCGGAACGCGCCGCCGAAGGTTTCTCACCGGACCCAACGAGCACCACCGGATCAACCAGAAGCCCTACATTTAAGGACCAAATCCAAAATATAATAACAATAATAAAGAAAAAATAAAAAAATTCCATTAAAAATCAACTTTCACGTTTTTCTTTCTACGAACTTCGAACTTTTGCCGATCAACAAAAAACGCACTATTAGAATTAAAAAAAAAAAAACGCATTGATCAGCGATTGGCCAATATACCTGTCCGTCGACCAATCGCGTCCCGACATGCCGTCTAAAACCTAAAAAATTACCAATCCACGTTTAGACTCGGAAAATAGCAAAAAGGCACCTTTTTTACCGACCGAGTCCGAAACGCTCGGCCGAAAGTTTCTCACAGGACCCAACGAGACCCAAACAGCAGCCCTACATTTAAGGACCAAGTCCAAAATATAATAACAATAACGCCCCAAAAAAAATTCATTAAAAATCACCTTTCACATTTTTCGTTCCCAAGACTAAAAAAAAACAAAAAAAATTGATTGAGCGGGCGATTGGCGAAAATACCTGTGGGGTGATCCGTCTCGTCCCTCGGTCTCTGTTCGTTGTTCTCGCGGGCGGTCTCGAGCCCAGGGCCGTGGGACGTTTTCTCCGTCTCGTCGATCGGTCCTGCCGACCACTGCGATGCTGCGGACGACGACGGCGACGGAAATCCGTCGTTCTCGCGGTGACTCGCCATCCCCGTTCGATGCAACCGCACCGGGACACACCGAGGAGACGCGGCCGAAAAAAATTTTCCACCTGCCTTGCGCTCGGGCTCGAAAAATCCTGCGCTCTCGATAACAGAAAGGCGTACGCGACTCCGGCACGGAACACCTCAATGCAGTCGCATCGCGGCCGCTGGAACTATTCTATCAGCTCCGACGCGGTACAGTCACGATCAAACACGCTTTTAAGGTTGTGTAGGCCGACAGAGCCACCCGGTGGGGACTCGAGGCTGCCTACATTATCGAAGGTCGGGACCCGCTCGTTGCCCGCCACTTAAACCTTAAACGAATCCTGCCAAATGTTTTCGAAAAATTAGGCGTTTTTTTTTTCTTCCCTTTTTTAGAATTCTTTGAGTTCGGTTTTTTTTTTTAATTTCTTTAATATATTGTAATATATATCAATATATTATATATATATATAAGCACTGATAAAAAACGTACAGTTGAATCAACTAAGATTCGTGCAGGGATGTTCGAATAAATATATTATTGCATGCAAAGAAATCTACAAAATTTTGTTTTCAAAAGTTCACTTATAACTGTAACTTTTATGCCCTTACGTTTTTTTTTTTTGTAAGGCTAATAGTTTTTAAGATATAGGGTTTTTTTTTTAAATTCAATTTTTCGATATCTTAAAAAAATACGATCCAAGAATTCAGAAAAGAATTACAAAAACCCCTTGTAAGTAATCATGAATTGTGGTGAAATTACAACTTTTTTGGAGCGAGTCGAGTTTTTGACCGTTCGAAACCGTATGGAGTACCTCATATATTGTAATATATATTATATATATATTGAATATATTGTAATATATTGTATGGTATCTTGGCCATCACACCATGCATCTATTTGCACATGTGTATCGACGTACAAAGGGCACATCTAAACATTAATAAACAAATAAATGATTATTTATGTATTTATATATACTTTTTAATATTTTTTTTGATTATATTTGGTTTTTTATATTTGAGATTTGTGTTCTTTTTTTTAGGAACTCTTGTGTTTATTAGCGTTTTTGAGATTTTTTTTGAGAGGTGAATTGTGCACGATTAGTACGGTGGATGACAAAAAGGAACACACATTTTTCGATTCGGAATATTCCACTTCCGGTTTGAAAATCTCTTTTTTCGACCGGAAATGCGTCACTTCCGGTTTCAAAATCTCATTTTCCGATCGCGAGTGACGTTATACGTTAAATACGTCACTTCCGCTTTCAAAATCTAATTTTTCGACCGCGAGTGACGTCATACGTTAAATACGTCACTTCCGCTTTCAAAATCTCATTTTTCGACCGTGAGTGACGTCATACGTTAAACACGTCACTTCCGGTTTGAAAATCTCATTTTTTCAGCGGTGAGTGACGTCGTACGTCAAATACGTCACTTCCGGTTTGCAAACCTCATTTATGGACCGGAAATGCGTCACTTCCGGTTTGTAAATCTCATTTATGGACCGGAAATGCGTCACGTCCGGTATTGAAAATCTCATTTTATTTCTGAACAACAACTCTCCGAACCGCCATCTTCTTTTTCCCGACGCATCATCGAAACTCGATAAAAAAAAAATCGTCACTTCCTCCAAACAACCGTCCCTTAAAAAAAAAAAAAAAATGCCCCTCCTTCCATCGAGTAAAATTTATTTCATACAATGTATAATAATAACATGGTTTTTTTCCATTATATTTGTAAATTCACAATATATGGCTCGTGTTCGAGAGAGTGATCGAGAGAGCGAGAGAGGGAGAGCGGGGAGAAAAAAAAGTATAAGGAATTAGGGGGGGAAGAACATAGGGGAATGCCGTTTCTCTCTGTACGTGTACACATGATTGCGCATACAAGCAGTTCTACGTTCACTCCATACGTATTACCAGCTCTTTCTCCACAGTACGCTTGTACCCGGTCACAATAAAAAATAATCGGGGCGGGGGGGTGAGGGGGAAATATAATAGGCGATTTAAATTGATCTACATGCTATTTAGTCCTCGCGACTTGGAAATCGATTAACATTAAGGGTCTTCGAAATCTACATTATCGTTTAATTAATTTCTTCGGTTTCTTGTTTTTTTTTTTTTTTTCCTTCGTTTTTTTTTCTTCCTCGCGTTTATGTAATATGACAATTGGCGTTAAAAGTAATATATTACGGTCTTCATTGCGTATCGTTGGTTAGAATCTCGAGCTCACTACATGGGACCCTCTATTAGACTTATCTTCATTGTACAGTAGTAGATGCTCCGTCCGAGGCAGAGGAGAGCTATGAGGAATGCACCTGTGTGGATGGAACAACGATTGCATCATTATAGATATATGTATTATTGGATAAATGAGGGTATATCTATATATGAGACGGAGTGACTAAGAGCGGCGGGGCGTATTTTATGCGCGATCTATATGGCACGTTTGTGCACAGGAAAAAAAAAAAATTTCGAGCGCTTATTAAATTATTTTTTTTATTCATAATAAACAAAAAAATAGATCGATACGATAAGCTTTGATTTGCAATTACAATTACAATTGATTTGCGCCAGAAACTTGAACTTTGCGACAATAATAATGTCAACGTGTTGTTAAGAAGTTAATGGATGTATTTAAAATTTCATACCCTTAAATAAAAAAAATGTGGGCTTCGAAGGGTCGATTTGGTTTCAGATAGATAGATAGATTTCAGATAGAAGATAATTTGTTGCCGACATCGACTTACCGACGTAAGCTACGTATATTCCGCCGTTCGTTCCCACGAGCGAATACGTGCCGACCTGCGGAACAGCGATTAAAGATTACACTCTCACCTCGATAGACAATTGCCACGAAAAGTAGTGGTCGGCGCAATATTTGCGACATGTGCAGCACACCGACTGCTACTTTCCGTGGCGCTTGTCTATCTGGGCAGTCATTTACGCGTATCATCATCACAAATAAATAAATAAATAATGGACTGAAAAAATGGACTAAAATATGGACTAAAAAATTGACCGATAGATTGACTGATAGATCGACTGATAGATTGACTGATAGATTGCCTGATAGATTGACTGGTAGATTGACCGATAAATGGATTGATAAATGGATTGATAAATGGATTGATAAATGGATTGATAAATGGATTGATAAATGGATTGATAAATGGATTGATAAATGGATTGATCTGATAAATGTACTGATAAATTGACTGATAGATTGACTGATAGATCGACTGATAAATTGACTGAAAGATTGACTGATAGATTGACTGATAGATTGATTGATAGATTGACCGATAGATTGACTGATAGATTAACTGATAGATTGACTGGTAGATTGACTGATAAATGGATTGATAAATGTACTGATAAATTGGCTGATAGATTGACTGATAGATCGGCTAAAAGATCGACTGATAAATTGACTGAAAGACAGACTGAAAAAAATTAACTGAAAAAATAGACTTAAATAATTGACTAAAAAAATTGTATAAAAAATGATGTACTGACTGTAACAGAGATACCGAGAATCAGGGCAATGATTCCCGATATGATGAAAGCGATGCCGCGTCCCTTGGCGAAGTCCGGCCCGACGGAGGACACCTTGCGGCAATGCGGACATCTCGCCAGGGCGTTGTTCAGAGTGTTGAACTGAAACACGGGTAACTTCGAATAATCGTCAATCAACGACAATGAAATCGCGTTGCGCGAAAGTTTTGCGGCGACCTTACTAAGAATGTGTCGTGGCAATGGGCGCAGCAGACCCTGCACATTCCCGGCATGGACAGAACCGGCGGCGTCACCGGACTCGGAGCGAGATTTATTATTCTCTTGCAGTTCGGTCTCGGACATGCTATGCGCTGCGACGAACTCTTGCATATCAGCAAGCAGTTGCACGGACATCTCACGTACTTCTTCCCGGGCGGCGCGTTTCGGATCGGCTGCGAAGAATTCATAACATCGATCACTAATCATCCAATAATAATAATAATAATAATAATAATAATAATAATAATATGAATAAAAATGATAAAAATGATGATAATGATAAAAATGATGATAATGATAAAAATGATAATAATGATAATAATGATAAAAATGATGATAATGATAATAATGATAATTTTGTTATACGAATAATCACAGCGTGAAATCTTGTGAATGTTATTTTCGAATTTAAAAATTTTTTTTATTATTTCATCAAATTTTATTGATTTTGTGATTAGACCATGATTGAACTGTTAGCATTGTTAATCTGTGATGCATTGTATCGTTTTTTAACTGTTATTTTCGTATAAACGAGATGGTCTTATAAATAAATATGTGAGTAAATAAATAAATAAATAAATAAATAAGTGATAATAAAAAGCGTGAAAATCGAGATTTTTCAAAAAGTTTCCTCAACGAAGGAAAGACTTCCCGAAAACAAAACCTTCTTCAGCAAGGAAGCAAAAATTCCCAAAAAACAAAGCTTCCTCAATGAGGAACCAAAATTCCTCAAAATAAATGAATCTATCTATCTACCTAAAAACAAAGCTTCCTAGACGAGAAACGAAAAATTTTCCGAAAAGAAAGTTTCCTCAACGAGGAAGGAAAAATTCCCAAAAACAGAGCTTCCTCAATGAGGAATCAAAATTTCTCGAAAACAAAAAAGCTAAAAAAAAGCTTTCCTAAAAAAAGCTTCCTATCCAACGAATCAAAATTCCCCAAAACCAAAGCTTCCTCCACAAAGACCTAACAATAATAACCCTAGTAAAAAAAAAAAACAATAAAAAATGCCTTCACACTCCCCCCTCAACATTTTTACAATCCCACTTTCAATAACAATATGCATATATATCTATACACACACACACACACATATACATATATATATTTTCCATCCGCCAGGCCGAGCCTCAAGGCCGCAGTTTCCTCCACAACCTCCATCCTTACCGTCGCCTCGTTGCACTGTCCGCACTTGACAACATGCTGGTCCTTCTTGCTGGATATATCGATCATCGCCTGGCAGACTCTGCAAGTGACCATCGGCATTCCGCTCTGGTTGCCCGACTGGTATGGCGGCGGAAGCTCGTCCGGCCCGATCGGCGACACCGTGTTGACGTTCGACTGCGAATCATCTGCAAAAAAAAAATACGCATATATATATACATCAAATACCCAATTTCC
>JAPYZC010010594.1:0-10353 GCA_030522665.1 Ichneumoninae sp. A BG-2022a
AAAAAAAAAAAAAAAAAAAAAAAAAAAAAAAAAAAAAAAAAAAAAAAAAAAAAAAAGGGGGGGGGGGGGAGGAAATGTGAGGGGGGGGGGGGGGGGGGGGGGGGGGGGGGGGAGAGGTTACAAATATTTTCCAACGACGGGCATTTTCATCGGAGACGCGACTTCTCGGTCTGTCCTCGAGCCTCGTGCGGTTTTACTCGTCGTTTTAGTGGTCTGGAGCGATTTAAACGAAAAGTGGCCGCCGCGGCCTGGCCTCGACACGTTGTCTCCGACGAGCTCTCTTATCTGAACCGCCTACGACAACGCTTAATGGAGTTTCCAATGCCAGTTGTTCGATAGCGTCGCGAGACTCCGAGGCTCAATGAGAGTTTCGCCGATACAGCAGCAAACGGCGAAACTCGAACGACCCTGCTGTACATCGAATATAATGGCCGAGGCGATTTCTCGAACCGATTTCTCGAAACTCGCTCCGGAATAACGCCGTATCGATTACCGGTGCGGCGGAGTATTTTCGGAATTAAATTAAATTAAGAGAGAAATCCATGACGCCCCTTCGAAATTATCCGCTCGACTGTCGGGCGCGAGGAAAAAAAAATTTAATAATTTTACCGATCGAAGTACGAAGCGCGAGCGAGTAATATCGAATTACTCGATTCGAGGCTCCTTCCATCGTAAGCGGTGGTTTTTCTCCCGATATAGCTTCGATATCGTTCGTAATTGAATTATCTTTAAAATAATGGTATGAAGCACTGTAAAAAAAATTTTGTGTATTTAATCTATTGGACTGGAAGTTTGGGTGCGAAAAGTGGGACGTTAAGGTTTGATGCGCAATTTGTGATGAAAAATGAATGCACTATTTAAAATTGAAATTGAAGTAAATGATTTGAAATGAAGTATTTTCAATGTTTTTAATGCACCATTTTTCATCATAATTGTACGTTAAATTCAACGTACCGGATTTTACACTGCGAAAATAAATTGTAAATTTAATGTACTGGAACTTGACATTTGTTTACGTTACTTACATTAATTGAATATTAATGTACTTTTTTTGTAAAATAAAAATACACTGTTGAAATGAATTGTCAATTTAATGTAATGGACCGGAAGTTTTTATGCAAAAACTGGTGCATTAAATTTAACATACAATAGTTATAAAAAATGAATCCACTTTTTCATTGAAATTAAAGTAAATTATTAAAATTCAACTACATTTATAGTAAAATCAAAGTAAATTATTAACTTTTCATCGCAATTGTACACGAAATATAATTTACCAGTTTCTGCATAAAAACTTCCAGTCCGTTACATTAAACTTCACACGAATATTTTTTTACAGTCTACAAAAAAACTCGCCCTCTACACTAAATCTCGTACGATTCTTTTTACCGCGAGCTTTCGCGAATAAATTCACCGCGATTCGATATACACCCATCCGGCGTTGCGAATAATCGTGTTAGCCGACCGGGAATTTTTTATTCAAACAAAATTGAATTTTCAAGTAAAACGAAAAAAAGAAAAAAAAAAACTATCGCAGCGCACAGAACTGCGGAATGCGAACGATATTAAATATATATATTTAGTGTAATTTACCGAGGCGTAAAGGAATTAACGGCGTGGCGAGTGTGGAGCGTATGGGTCGGTTGTGCGCGTGCGCAGCAGAGCTATCCGGGCAGCATTCATCCCACCGCTTCGATTTCTTTGGACGCAAGGTGTGCCCCGTCCCATTAAGCGGATTGCTCGAGGGCGAGAGCTGTAAGCCTGGAAGAGGGCGAAACGAGCGCGAACGAGAGAGCTCGAATTAATTTGCAAACTCGAACGGGCGTGTGGGCGTGCGTTACATCCGGTGCGTGTCTCTCGCACTCCGTCCATTCCCCCCCGCTCGCCCCCCCCCCCTCCCCCACCCCAACCCCTCGTTTGGCCACGAGACGCCGCTAGTTTAAATATTATTTCAACGTTACACTTCCCCGCGTGGATTCTTTATAACGCTCTCGGGTTCTCCGCTGTCTTCCACTTCGCTCCATGCACATTCCGGAACTCTTTCGACGTCCAACTCGCCCGGCTCCCTGCGAGAGTTGATTTTCTTCGATTTTTTTTTTTTTTTTTTTTTTTTTTTTTTTTTTTTTTTTTTTTTTTTTTTTTTTTTTTTTTTTTTTTTTTTTTTTTTTTTTTTTTTTTTTTTTCAAAAAATTCGTACGAAATATAATGTAACGGAGTGGAAATTTTTATGCAAAAACTTTTATGGTTTATGAGAAATTAATGTTCGGTGTATTAAAAACTTTGGAAATCCTTCATTTTTAATTATATAACATAATTTTAGTACGAAGGTACTTTAATTTTTATAGTTTACTTTAATTTCAGTGACAAATTATATAAATTTTTCATCACAATTGTACGTTGAATTTAAGGTATCAGTTTTTGCATACAAACTTCCAGTCCGGTACATTAATTTACAATTTTTTTATACTGCATGCAAAAAGTGGTATATTTAATTTCACGTAGAATTGGGATGAAAAATTAATTTTCTGTGTATTAAAAATATCGCAAATACTTTATTTTTTCTAAATTACTTAAATTTTTCTATAAAAGTACTGTAATTTTTATAATTTACTTTAATTTCAATGAAAAAGTATATTAATTTTTCGTCACAATTGTACATAAAATTAAATCTACTAGTTTTTGCATAAAAACGTCCAATCCGGTGCATTAAATTTAATAAAAAAAAAAAATTATTATTATGCAAAATCAATGTTCGTGGCACCTTTAATACAGCTGATTCTTTTTCCAGCTGTTTTTTATACCATCAGGAAGTGTTAAAATTCTTACTGAATCTCCCTTTTGGCTGAGAATGTACGTGCGAAGCGTTGTTAATTGCTTCGAAATTCCGTGAGCCACTTTTCTTGGAACCCAATCCGGGCTCGGTCGGTAACAAAAACTGTAATCGACGGTACTCGCGGTATCCGGTCTTTACGGTCGATGGAGAGAGTCCTCGGAAGCGGATTCCGATGAGTACATAACGAAAGAGTACTGGAATTTTCATAAGATTCCAGTACTACTCTTTCAACGTTAAACTCGATTTCCTTCGTTTTTTTTATTTTTTTTTATTATCAACAACGATCGAGTCGAGTCCCTCCGGAGAGGAAATTTAATCGCCACCTTCCGTCCGACACAGGCCGATGCTCGGTCGGTAAGAAAAACTGTAATCAACTTTACTCACGCTCGCAAGAAAAAAAAGTCATCGGAAGCAGATGTCGTGTTAGGGCTGCACAGTTGAGCCGTCTTAGTCGACTAAAAATCTTATACGGTTAATGGACATTATAGTTTGGCCGGCTAAGCCGTTCTACACCCGGAAAAATAATTTATTTGACGGCCACCGTTTATTTGGTTTAAGTAAAATGTTAATTTGATTTATATAAATATTTATTTCATTTACGTAACTATTTACTTAATTTGACACATTGCCTGTTTTATTTATTAATTTCTGTACTATTATTATTTCCGGAAAACATGTTAACTTTCATACCGTCGAACATGTTAACTTTGTTATTATACCATAATAGAGACGTATTGAGAGAAATAATTTAGTTCGTGGGAATACGATTTTGAAGATCTTAAACATAGTCGAAGCTAAGCAAATAATAACACAGAAATAAATAAATAAAACAGGTAATGTGCCAAAGACAAGTGTCTCATTAATTTCATCAGTTTTCTTCTAATTGGCAATAAAAATGAATAGCTGGCTAAACCCCACCCAGAAAAAAAATTACATGACGGCCACCGTTTATTTCGTTTAAGTAAAAATATTTATCGCATTTAAATAAATATTTACTTAATTAAATAAATATTTCTTTAAATCAAATGGATATTTTACTCAAAACCAAATAAATGGTCTTGTAAATATTTAGTTGAATGTCCCTGCCCGAATCTGAGTTGATTGAACCGTATTTTTTTAAATTGTAGCTCTTCGCGAACATTTTTTAATAATTTTTTTGATCGCATTAAAAGTCGTTGTCGAAAAGGGTCGGGGCGTAGGAGGAGCCATCGGCGTGTGAGCTTGACGGGAACGGGGATCGATTAATGTGGCAAACACGTGTGCGGACGGAGAGGCCATCGGAAGGAGACGAGAGGAAGATTGAGAGACGGGCTCGGGAAGATCGTTACAGCCGAGAGGTCCGTCGGGTTACACAAGGATACACAAACGGCCGGGTTTTTTCTTTTTTTTTGTCCGGAAGTGGAAATGACGTCAGAGATCCGCGATACGCAGTCGATCGCCCCGTCGCCGAGCCGACAGGAGACACGACTCGATGTTCGCACCCAGAAAAATAATTTATTTGAACGCCACCGTTTATTTGGGTTAAGTAAAATATTTATTCGATTTAAATAAATACTTATTTAAATTAAATAAATAGTTCCTTAAATGAAATAAATATTTATTTAAATCAAACAAATATTTTACTTAAATCAAATAAATATTTTATTTAAACCAAATAAATATTTTATTTAAATCAAATAAATATTTTACTTAAATCAAATAAATATTTTACTTAAACCAAATAAACGGTGGCCGTCAAATAATTTTTTTTTTCAGGTTGCGCTACGTAAATTCTATCAGCGAGAAGCTGCGGAGGTTTTCGTAGGTAACAAAAACTGTAATCGACGAAAGAAGAATCTCACCGGAAGTTGGGCCGTACAGTTTAACCGTCCCGGCTGGCTAAAAAATTTTATCGGGCTTATAGTTTGGCAGGCTAAGCCGTCTTAGTGGGCCAAGATAGTTTGGTTGGCTAAACATTTGCTCGCTGCTTAACCAGCTAAAATTCGTTCGGCTGACTAAAAATTAGCCGCACAGCCAGGGAAAAAATTCATTTGACGGCCACCGTTTATTTGATGTAAATAAATATTTATTTTTATTAAGTAAATAGTTACTCAAATTAAATAATCCATGCGAGATCCGTTTTTTTTTTTTTTTTTTTTTTTTTTTTTTTTTTTTTCTTTTTTTTTTTTTTTTTTTTTTTATATTTTTTTTTTTTTTTTTTTTTTTTTTTTTTTTTTTTTTGATCTTCTCCGTCTCATCTCGCACTGGCCCCATCGGATCATTCGAGCCGTATTTCGAGGTCGGATCGTGGTTTCCTCGAACCTCGAACGGAGTCTCCGTGAATCACGAGTCTCTCGATCGTCGGCGTATCCGAGCCGGTCGGACGACATGTGTGAGCATATCTCTCTCGTCTAGTCGGATTCACCTATGGATCTGGCATAACTCGACGCCATTAACTCCACACTCCGTACCTCACACTCCCCGATAATCCGAGTTATACATGCTCGGCTACATCGAACAAGACATAAAAAAAATAATAATAAACTCAAGATTCTTTTAGAATTTTTTTTTAAACCGTGTAAAAATAAATAAATACATATTGAAAAATGTCAATGTGTCGTTTGATTCTACACTTTTCAATTATGATTAGCATAGCTCGTAATAACACCCTATTTTTCGCACTAGTATCGTAATGTACTACACCCAGAAAAAAAAATTATTTGGCGGCCACCGTTTATTTGGTTTCAGTAAAATATGGATCCACAGATCTCTACAAAGTCCCAGCAAATATCGAAATTAACGGTAATGAAATAGTGATAAGGAGGTTAAAAAAAACGTTCGGGACAGATAAATGGAGAGATAGCGTGGCTAATAATAATACCATAACTAGATAGACCGAGTCTACGCGAGGCGGCTGCAAATCCAGAGCATAGAGTTTTCTATTATCATTCAATTATTATTAGCCTGGCTAATAATAATACCATATTTTTCGCATTAGTATCGTAATGTACTACAGTGCCACGCGGTAATAATTCCCCGATTAATTAATAGTACATCCGCAGATCTCTACAAAGTCTCAGTGAATATCGAAATTAACGGTAATGAAATAGTGATAAGGAGGTTAAAAAAATAAATAAAAATAAAACGAAAATAAAAAAGGCAGATAAATGGAGAGATAGCGTGGCTAATAATACCATATTTTTCGCACTAGTATCGTAATGTACTATAGTGACACGCCGTAATAATTCCTCGATTAATTAATAGTACATTCACAGATCTGTACAAAGTCCCAGCGAATATCGAAATTAACGGTAATGAAATAGTGATAAGGAGGTTAAAAAAAAACACGATCGGAACAGATAAATGGAGAGATAGCGTGGCTATTAATAATACCATAACTAGATAGACCAAATCCAGAGTATAGAGCTTTCTATTATTATTCTATTATTATTAGCGTGGCTAACAATAATACCATATTTTTCGCACGAGTATCATAATGCACTACAGTGACACGCCGTAATAATTCCCCGATTAATTAATAGTACATCCACAGATCTCTCCAAAGTCCCAGCGAATATCGAAATTAACGGTAATGAAATAGTGATAAGAAGAAAAAAAAAACGATCGGGACAGATAAATGGGGAGATAGCGTGGCTAATAATAATACCATAACTAGATAGACCGGGTGTACACGAGGCGGCTGCAAATCCAGAGCATACAGTGTGTGCCTCTCTCGGCTGCCTCCGTGTGTACCTGTGTCACCATGTGTGGGTGTGAGTCCCTCGGTATGCGTTACACTGGCATAAGCCTAATACCAGTGTAAGCCTCGTGGCACTTTGTGTACCGACAGGCGGCGCACACCGTGGGATAGAACGTGCGGACGAATCGAAACGCGGCGTATCTCGCGTGACTGGGGATACCAGACGACCGGATGCGGGCACGGCTCGAGGAACGGCGTGGGTGCCTGGAAAATCAACGAGGCCGAATCTAACGATCCGGCCGGGCGGGAGTGCGAGCGAGAGCGAGAATTTACGGAACGGTGGTAATCGATTACCCGAGTTTACACAGAGCAACCCTGTTCGCCCGGAGGGTTAATCCAGCCTCCTCCTCTTTTCCCTCCTCGGCCCTCGCTCGCGCCGGCCTCCTCTGCTCGATACCGACCGGGCAAGCCAACCGGTTCGACGGGGAGGAGGCGCGAGAACCGCGAAATTAATTACTCGCACATTCATGCTCGAAAGACCTTCGTAAAAACGAGGAATATTTATATGTCATCTATATATGTGCTATGAAATATTCATTTATTAAATGTTTTCGTAAAAAAAAATTCTCGAGATTTTGATGTTGGAATAGTTAAAGTAGTCCAAAACGTCGAGAAATGGGATTTTTAGCTGTCCGGATGTATCCGAACGGGGAAGCCAACCGGTTCGACGGGAAGGAGGCGCGAGAACCGCGAAATTAATTACTTGCACATTCATGCTCGAATGACCTTCGTAAAAACGAGGAATATTTATGTCATCTATATATGTAATATAAAATATTAATATATTAAATTTTTTCGTAAAAAAAAAAAAAATTCGAGATATTGATGTCGGAATAGTTAAAGTGGTCCAAAACGTCGAGAAATGGGATTTTTAGCTGTCTGGATGTGTGTGTGTGACAGATTTGCATCGCTTAAAACACTATAACTCGGAAATGGCTTGCGACAGCGAGTCGAAATTTGGTACACCAATAGTGATCACATCGCTTCGTTTTGGTCCTATTTTTTAAAATGTGTTTTATATTATATATATATTTTACTAGCAGGTTGGTTGTTCGGGCGCTTTTCGTCCACGCTATGGAGTGTGGAAATTAGAAATGAATTGCCAAAAATATAAAGGAGGTACTTCACTTCCGGTTTAAAAATATTTTTCGATCAGATGTTACGTCATTATTATATAAATCACATTAAAAAAAAAAATGTGTAATAATATGATGTATAATTATATAAATTAAAAAGTAATGTTTATTATACGTAAATGTATACGTATAAAAAAACTACGAATATTTATATCTTATTTATATTCATAACATAAAAAAATATTTAATTAATTCTTTTTTATGTATTTTATATTATTGTACTAACTCGCTATGGACCAGAAACACTTCACTTTCGGTTGGAAAATATTTTTCGACCGGAAGTGACGTCATTATTATATAAGTCAAAAATTTCTTTTCAACTCATACAATTATATAAATAAAAAATAATACATCAATCTATAAGCATAAGAAAGCCGAATATTTGTGTGTGATTTATCACTATTATATTCGAGACTTACCTTGCTGACGATAAAGTCCTTTTCGTCGAAGTGACGTCCGTACATTTTCGGTGCTTCGCCGGGCACGGACTCGATCTTGACGCACACCTCTTGACCCTTTCTTGCGGTCTCCACGCTCTTGTGATTGTACTCTATGCTCGTAACGATCCCAAGCTCGACGAACTGCAACATAAAAAGATAGACGTTTTAGCAGATGTCCCACCGAGTTTGTTAACGGAGCGGGAGAATGGAGAACCGTTTTAAAGTTCCCTGTAATAAAAAACCCTGTACTACCATATTAAAAAAAAAAAAAAATGGTCCCTTGGCAATGAAGAAGAATGAACAAGAAAAAGTAAGTAACATCGCGGGTCGTGTAAAAGAAGCGTGACAAGGACGAAGAGGGATCGAACTCGCGCGAGGCTTGACACGCCGTATCTTCCTCGGTGGTTTATCGCGGTGCCGAGATGAGAGCAGCGCGGTTATAAGGTAACCAACCTCGCAGCGTACCGGCGTTTGTGTAGGCACGAATTGGCGTTTTCTCGCTCGCGTGGGTTAACCAGCTCCGATCTCCGAGCTGGGCTTAGAGAGAGCGTTAGTTAGGCCTCCGTGGTATTTTTTTTATACACCGGCGTACTTGTACAGTGAACGAAAACTGCGTGACTTTATTACCCCGGTTCGTTCGGTCGGAACGATGAGTTTAAATAATGTAAATTAATAAAAAAAAAACAATAAAAATTAAATTACTCTAATAATTTTTTTTTTTATGTATATTGCGTTTCAGTTTATGCGTATGATTGTATAATATCTTGGCCATCACACACACGATGCATCTATTCATGGCCCTGAAGATATCTGCATGAGACCGAATTCCGCCAAGTTATTTATTTATTTATTTATTAGTTTACGGGATAAACCCTTTTACATACAATATTAAAAATACATCAGTAAATTGATAAATTATGAACATATCTCTACTATCTGAATAATATCACCAGTTCGCATCTTAATATGTAATAAATAGACAAGATATATTTCATTAGTTCATTTTAACATTAATAACCACCATACTGGTTGTTCGCCTTTGGTTGCCCGATTATTTAGGAATACAATCACTCAAAATTATAAAGACTGTATTTAGCATCGCTAAAAATTTTGCTCGGTGAAGTTCATCCGGAGAATAAAATTCTACAAATGAACAATATTTTTTTCTTCCCAAAGCCGTGGATTGACAGAGACTTGCCAAAGATGAAGTTTTATGTCATGCAGATATCTTCAAGGTCTCATCTATTTGCACATGCATGTCCCGTTAAACATAAATAAATAAATAAATAAATAAATAAATAAATAAATAAATAAATAAATAATATAGATAAATCCTGCATATATCGCTGTCGCTGTTATCTTCATTCATTTAGGGCAGAAAAGTTTTTTATGTAAATTTTTCGTGAAGTTAAATAGCTTGCACGTCGTATTACTGTGGAGTCTCGTTCGGGACACCGGAGTACGGAAATCGGCGTGGCACCTGACGTCCCAGTCGATTATATCGTAACGGAGCAAGTTTTCCAAGTGAGACGGTAAACGTATCCGTATTCATGCTCGATCGCTCGGTTCATGGGTACGTTATAATCTGCTGTCTGCGGGCCATCTTGGCCGTCGGACGGTTTGAAAACGAGTTATGATGGTCGTAGCCTTACACCTCGGTTATACACGAGGATTTAACTCCGGTGAATATCCGATCTTGATAAAGCATAAAACAGGAGTAGAGAGGAGTGTCTAGACCCGAGACGCGGCGAGAGACCGTGGAACGTCGAGGGACCCCGGTGTATAAACGGTCAGTGTGTATTACGAGAGAAGTAGAGGGACCCCTGAGCGTGGATCTAGTATATGGCTGGCGGAGTGGGCAGAGAATGAGCCGGGTCGTAAGGAAAAAGGAGGAATAAAGGGAAAAGTGGCGCGTTGGTTGCGCCAACTATATATTGACAAGAAGCGAAGGAGAGTGAAGACAAAGAAGTGGAAAAAGGAGAATTAAGAAGAATGAAGAAGGACAAAGAAGAATGAAGAAGGATGAAGAAGGATGCAGAAGGATGAAGAAGGATGAAGAAGGATGAAGAAGGATGAAGAAGGATGAAGAAGGATGAAGAAGGATGCAGAAGGATGAAGAAGGATGAAGAAGGATGAAGAAGGATGAAGAAGGATGAAGAAGGATGAAGAAGGATGAAGAAGGATGAAGAAGGATGAAGAAGGATG
>JAPYZC010010620.1:0-13174 GCA_030522665.1 Ichneumoninae sp. A BG-2022a
TTTCAGATTTTTACACCATCAAGAAGTACTTGCAATTTTCTCTTATTGTTGTCGAACTTATGCGAAGTCAGCGCGCAGCGAGACTCCCTCCTTAAGGTTGGTTTTCGTTATACGTTCTTCGGAGGATTTCGTGTATGGCGTGTGTAGAGTATTTATAAGTAGTGGTGATACGTGTTGATCGTTGGATGCACAGTGGATGCACAGTTCAATGTATTCTAGGTTTTCACTTGCAAATCGCTGTGTGAGATCTTTCAGTCTATTTGTAATCGGTGTTATTCCGATCTTTGTGTATAGAAGAGAATTTTGTGGATTGAAGACAGGGTTGGTCGGTTTGTGTATGCGTGTGAGGCTCGAAAATGCGCTTGTTTCGAATATCTGGACGGTGAATTTGTAGAGCATCTTTCAAAGAAGAGAATGAGCCTTGATACATAAAAATCGAGAAAATCTTACGGATTATTCTTTGGAAAAACTGTACCTTTTGGAAAATTAGCACAACCCAGTTAATATTTTTGGAAATTCATTGCAATTAATGTTTTTCTATTTTGAGAACAGCTGCTGTAATACCAATAACCATCCACTATAATTCATAGATGCGTAAAAGTTTGTATAAACGACTTTAAAAATGTACCATACATTTGACTTGTGTGAAGCGCTCAAACTTCCTTAACCATCAGCACGGCTACGAGGGAGACCCACCAGTCGTCGAGGGGGTCTTGCACTCGCCCGGCGCTCAACCCGGTATCCGCTCGACCCCGGTACCGAGTCGGATCCGACATATCGGCGCGACGAAAGACGTTATCGATGCGCTTGTATCGAGCATGGAGAAATACGTCACTTCCGGTTTGGAAATCTCAATTTTCGACCGGAAGTGACGTATATCTTGTATGACGTCATTTGAGGTAGAAAAATGTGATTTTCAAACCGGAAGTGACGTATATCTTGTATGACGTAATTTCAGATCGAAAAATGAGATTTTCAAACCGTAAGTGACGTATATCTTGTATGACGTCACTTCAGGTCGAAAAATGTGATTTTCAAATCGGAAGTGACGTATATCTTGTATGACGTCACTTCAGGTAAAAAAATGTGATTTTCAAAACGGAAGTGACGTATCTCTTGTCTGATGTCACTTCAGGTCGAAAAATGCGACTGTAAAACCGGAAGTGATGTATTTCTGGTCCAAAAAACGAAATTTTCAACACGGTCGTGACGCATCTCGCAAAATTGACATTTATGGTAGAAAACTGAGATTTTCAAACAGGAAGTGACATTGCAGAGAATTAAAAAAGAATTTTATCTACCAAGCAGTGACGATTTTTTTGCCCAAATTTAAGAAAAGAGTCCTAACACAAGTCGGAGTCGTTTTGCTTTCCTCGCCCCTTCGATAGTCTCAAGAGTGTTTTCATCCCCGTACAAAAATATAGTAGAAAATAAAAAAAAATAAAAAAATAAATCAAAAAGATAGAATCGAGTTTGAAACCGGTGGAACAAAGAAGCGCGGCGAAGATCGCGAAGCGAGCCGTGCCGTGGGAGTTCGATGCTCTCGTCTTATCAGTGAATGGCCTGGCTCGGCGGAGGCTCTCATCGCTTTCCGCCGATTGGTCGAAAGCCACTCGGCTGTGACGTCACCCTATCGATTATCAGGAACCACGTGACACCCTGGGCTCTCCGCTGATTCTCCACTCCATGCTTATATATACTTCCCCCTCTCCGCCGCCCATCGCGCTGTAGCTGTTTCGCTTAGTTTCCCTTCCATCGAGTTCCCACTGCCCTCTTGCTCTATCTTTCCTCGGCTTCCGATGCACCCGGCGATGACAGTGGGACAAACCGTACGGCGCGCGGTCTTCAGACAGTCATCGGCCGGCCGACGGTGCTTGGCCTATCGACCCCTTGTTGGATGCAATATAGAGAAAAAAAATTGGAAAAAGAAATGTACACTGAAAAAAAAATTGTTATTTCGATTCTACATTCAATTCTTACAGTTCCATATGATATTGAAACAACGACGGCAAGACTGTCAAGGTGACGTGTTATTGTTTCAATCATGTATGGAATTGTTGGAATTAAAAGTAGACATAATAATTTAATATTATTTCAATTATTACAATAATAATTGGTTTCTTTGGCAGCCGCAATCGCGTTTTACTTAAGTCAATGATATTTTTTTTCAGTGTAGAATGAGAACACAAAAAAAAAAATTAGTATAAACTGTAATGTACAGGACTGGAAGTTTTTATGCAAAAACTGGTATATTAAATTTCATGTACGATTACGATGAAAAATTAATGTTCAGTGTATTACAAACCTTGGAAATACTTAATTTTGAATAATTTTCTTTAATTTTACTACAGAGTTATTTTAATTTGTATTTGTTTAATTTACTTTAATTTTAATGAAATGGTATATTAATTTTTCATCACAATTGGACATTAAATTTGATGTACCAGTTTTTGCATAAAAGTTTCCAGTCTGGTACACAAAAATTACGATTTCTTTTTATAGTAAAATTTGCAAAAAGAAATATAGAAAAAATGTTGGAAAATGAAATACAGAAAAAAATGGAGAAAGAAATATAGAATATATAATTTGAAAAAATAATTAGAAAAAGGAAGAAACGGATCACGACGTGGTCTTGCAACGTAGGCGTCACACGGACGGACGGACGGACGGGCTTTAACGGGGAAGAGGACAAAGGCCACGCCACGATTACGAACGGGGAAAAGATTTCCTGCTCCGAATTCCTAAACTCGGTTACAAAGTCCGTGTGGATCCTATCGGCATCGACGACCGTGACCAATAACGTGCGCCGTAGATTACACGTGTCGGGTTCTTTGCATTTTAAGTGTACTCGTGATGAAACGAGAAGATGACGAATTATTGACACAGAAGTTCAGACGGATCTCGTCGTTCGTCACGAAAATAAATATATCAGTCAAATCTAGTTTTCGTCATATTTATGTACACTGCAAAAAAAAAAAAATGGTACTAAATTTAATGTATAATTGCGATGAAAAATTAACATACAGTGTATTCAAAACCTTAGAAATAGCTTATTTTCAATAATTTACTTTACCTTTATTATAAAAGTTCATTAAACTCAATCATTTACTTTAATTTCATTCTAAAAGTCCATTAATTTTTCATGGCAACTGTACATTAAATTTTATGTATCAATTTTTGCATAAAAACTTTGAGTCCAGTGCATTACATTATTAATTTTTTAACAGTTAATTTTTTTTAACAGTAAGCTCCAAAAAATTATATATTGTCAGTTACGATTATCATTATTATTATTATTATTAGCAGTATGTTAAAAACTTTAGAAATATTTGCTATACTTTTGCTATAAAACTTCGTTAAATTCAATAATTTACTTTAATTTCACTGTAAAAGTCCATTAATTTTTCATCGCAATTGTACATTCAATTTAACGTAAAAATTTTCGCACAAAATCTTCGAGTCCGTTGTCTAACATTTATAATTTTTTTAACAGCAAGCTCCAAAAAATGATATATTATTATTTAAGATTATCATTATTATTATTATTACCAGTATGTTAAAAACCTTAGAAATATTTACTTTACTTTTGCTGTAAAACTTCATTAAATTCAATAATTTACTTTAATTTCACTGTAAAAGTCCATTCATTTTAACGTATCAATGTTTGCACAAATTATTCCATTCCGGTGCATTAAATTTACAATATTTTTAACACTCTAAGATAAAAAAAAATTCCGATTATTATTATTATTTCATGATTCGAGATACTTTGAATATCGTGATCGGATATGTTATTGTACGGGTGCTGCGATTGCAGCAAGGTAAATTGATCCGAACGCCATCCAATAATACGGAGATCCTCGAAAGTCGTCTCGATCGTAGGGTCCGTCGCCCGCTGGGAGATGCCCGGCTCGAGAGAGGCAAGTGCTGGGCTACAGAGCACAACCGGTCCTCGGGAGAGGCCTCCAAACATCGTAAACAATGACTTTCTAACTGGGATGGGTAAAGGCTAGAGATCTCATCCGATCGTTGCCTCCTCTGCTGTTACGACGTTCCGACGACGTGCATATACATCACTGACCCGGTGATAGCGCACGGCTGGGAAACACGAGTTACGAAAGACGAAAAAGAAAGAAAAAAAAAATGCACGGCGACGGCGAGGACGAGTTTGTTTGTCATCTCAAGTTGCGACGTTCAAAGCTCTTTAGCCTCCCGATAAACTGGCACATTTTTTCACGAACGTGTAGTCGGTTTGAAGGTGTTTTTTTACACTTAAAAAAAAAATTGTATGGAATTTAATGTTCCGGACTGAAAGTTTTTATGCAGAAACTGGTATACTAAATTTTATGTACTATTCAGTGTATTAAAAACATTGGAAATTCTTTATTTTTTATAATTCACTTTAATTGTACTATAAACCTCCTTTAATGTTTATAATTTGGTTTAACTTCGATGAAAAAATGTATTAATTTTTCATCACATTACATTAAATTGTGCAGTAAATTTTGAGGTACGAAGTTTTAAGAAACTTTCGGACCGGTACATTAAATTTTTAATTTTCTTTTTACCGTCGGTCGAAGGGAAGAGCTCGAAAAGTGCATCGACAAAAATATCGCCTAATTGTCACCAGACATGCATCATTAAGAAAACGAAATAAAAATAACACCCGATATTTATTACAGTCTTTTCACACGCAATATCAAGCGTGGGTTCTCTTCAACCTCGTTCGATTAAAAAAAATTAATTTCGCGAATGAAAAAAGACAATCTCGAGAAGTGCATCGACACCAATGTCGCGTGATCGTCTCCGCGCGCACGCGTTATAAAAAAAACCCGGAAACGCTCTGCGACACTCGACGTTTATCAGTGCCCACGAGCCCGATAATCCGGCCACCGTTTGGCACGGAATTTCAACCGTCTTATCATTACTATCATTTTCAATTCCTTTTATTTTTTTTACCAAAAAAAAAAAAAAAATTAAAAGCTCTAAAAGTGCATCGACACGACGATCGCGTGATCGTCCGCATACATGCATCGTAAAGCACGAAAATATATTCACGAACACTCCGAAGTATAATCGTCCGCAATTCATTACGCTGTTATGCCGAGAGCCGAGTTCATTGAGGCGGGGCGGGAGGCGGGGGTGGGGGGAAGAAAATTTAATATATTCGAATCACGGCAAAACGACGAGGCAATCTGTTTACGCACCTTATTCTCGCGAGAGAACCTGTTCTTGAGGTTATATATAGTAACACACCCAGTGAAACGATGGAACAATGTGTACACAGCACATATACATATACATATACATATACATATACATATACATATACATATACATATACATATACATATACATATACATATACATATACATATACATATAATACATATACATATACATATACATATACATATACATATACATATACATATACATATACATATACATATACATATACATATTCACATATGCATAAATACGCATGACGGTGTGCGCAACGATAGAAGTGTGCGGAGGTTCTCGAGGTCTCCGAGGCGAAGGCGGCCTATGACCGCACGTAAACAACATTGGAAACGAGAACCCCGATCTCTCGAGAACCGGTCTGGGCTTGGAAAACAATTTTACGATCGTGAGAGAGAGGGAGATAGAGCTGGATACGAAGTGCATGAAGGAAAAATAAAGGTTGGAAGCGTATAGCTGCAGAAACGAGGAGGAAGAGGGTTGGGTGTTTTTAAGGCTCAATCCACAATGGCGAAAAAAAGAAGATGGGAAAGTAATTAGATGTAAGGATGCCATTTTTTTTTAAGTGTCTGGACGGTGTATGAAATAAAAAGAGAGAATGGCATTGTTCGAAGCGCGGTTGGGTGGAGGAAAAAATAATTTCGTATCATCGGAATAGGAAGCTTCGTAAAAGGAATTTTGTTGAATAAGTGACAAACACCTTTCTTCGGGTTTGAATATAGAAACCTGGCCTTTTATTTCCCGTGCACAGTGAACAATAATTTCGTGGAGACGGAATAGGAAGTTTCGTAAAAAGAATTTTGTTAAATAAGTGACAAAGACCTTTCTTACGGTTTGGATGTACAAACCTTTTTTTAAATAACACCTTTCTCAGGTTTGAATATAGAAACCTGTTCTTTTATTTCCCGTGCACAGTAAAAAAATTGTTTCGTAAAATCGGAATACGAATTTTCGTAACAATAATTTTGTTAAATAAGTGACAAATTCGTTTGTTGAGGTTTGAATTTACAAACCTGTCCTTTTATTCGTTAGCAATTTTAGTTTATAGTTTTGTCTGTAAAACTAGAACCGGGTGGTGCAATCGAAAAATTAACAAATAAAAATAAGTTGTTGTGAAAAGTACAAAGTTTTTTTTACTGCTTGTTATTGACAATCTTAATTCTATTGGATTTAAGGCTATATAACAGATGCGACAGTACAGTCTTATGCATTTCCTTCATTGGATCCACAATAGCGAAAAAAAGAAGGTGGAAGACTAATTAAATGTAACGATGTCATTGCATACCCCGGAAAAAGTTTTTAAAAACGTACTACAGCGGTCAGCAACGCTGTAATTTCAATTCTAGCGAATTTAAGGCTATATAACAGATGAGACAGTACAGGCCCAGACCGGGCCTATGCAGGTCCCTCATTTGATCCACAATGGCGAAAATTTTTTTTTTAAATGTCTGCGTTTCTTTAATGCAGACAATTTAAGATAATTTTTTAAATACAGACATTTAAAAAAGACTTTTTTTAAATGTCTGCATAGTGCATAAAAAAAAACTGACATTGTGCGAAGCGCGTTTGCGTACAGACTACAAAATTATTTTGTAAAATCAGAATACGAACTTTCGTAAAAATAATTTTTGTTAAATAAGTGACAAACACCTTTCTTGACGTTCGAACATACAAGCATGCCCTTCTATGTGTTCGCAAAACTAGAGCCGAATGGTGCGATGCGAAAATAAACAAACAAGAAATTGTCGACAACAAGTAATCGCAAAAAGTACAAACATTTTTTTACGACACAGTAAAAAAATCTCTAAATGTTACGTCCGACGCAGTGCGCATGCGCGCTTCCAATCTTATCCGTATTTTTGACTTCTGTATTTTTTTGCTGTTTTTCTACGCATTGACTTGTTACGTGCGGAAAGTCTGTTGATGTTATGCGAGCCGAGGAGGGTTAGGGGGGGGGCAGAGATAAAATAAACAGAGGGTAGAGATATTAAGAAGGAAGGATAGAGAAGCGGAGAGAGCCGAGGGTCGAAGGAGAGCTGACGAGACCCGACGATAAAATTGAGGCGACCGAGAGGAAATATTTTTTTCTCCGTTTTATATCGCCCACGCGCATTCACGGAGGGGGGGGGGGGAGGTGGAGAGAGTCTCTCTCTCCTACCTGTAACATTCGACCCTACAGCTATCCGGGCGAACCCTTCGGCGTTTCAACCCCACCCTATCGTCCCTCTTCCCACCCGTTGCTTCTCGCTTCCGGGATTTGGGTCGTACACGCACCATTTCCACAATTGATTGGAGAATCCACTGGCCCACGAACTTGAGATTTTGTTTATTAACCCTCTATATTGGCATGTACATATATACATATATATACACTCCCCTATATATGTGTATATATATAGTGCAGGAAACGAACTTGAGATTTTGTTTAACCCTCTATATTGGTATGTGTGTATATATATATATATATACTCGGCTATATATGTGTATATATATATAGTGTACGAAACGAGATGGTCTACTCTCGAGCTTTTTCGTATCATTTTACCGTCCATCTGACCTATTTGACCCATTCCTTGTAGGCCTCGGACGGTCACGTACATATTCGAGGGTCAGTAAACAAAATTGGCCGCTCGGTTGGCGACCGTTTTGATAGGACCGAGATCCGCTTCCGGTACGAATTGCCGATGTACATATTTTGTTGAAATATTGTACTCCGAATGCAATCTTCTTTTTTTCCTTAATTCTTTATCTTTTGAATCTTATTTACTTAGTCGGATTTAAAACTTTGTGCAAAGATTCTGTGCTTTGAGGATTAATAAGTAAGGATTACTCACTGGTCTTCAAAGGATTATTTATTGGTCCGCAGTTGAGGGTTCATGCATGAAGCATTCTTATTTATAAATATGATTGGCTCTTATTTACACATAAGATTGTCTCTTATCTATAAATAAGATTTACTCGAATTAAAAAAAAATATATGTTTCTATTTACAAATAACATTCTTAGTAATGAACAAGATTTGCTCTTGGGTCCTTCGGGAAGGTCGAAGCCCATTTGTATAGATCTTAGATCCATTTCCGACACACTGATAAAAAAGTACAGTTGAATAAACTAAGATTCGGGCAGGGACGTTCAAATAAATATTTTCTTGGCCGAACAAAATATTTTAATGAGTCAAAAATATTTAGGTGAAATCAACAAAAAAAATTGTTGAACTAACCAATTTTTTAAGTGTACCAACAAAATATTTTGTTGAACGTCCGTGCCCGAATTTTAGTTGATTCAACCGTATTTTTTATCAGTGCACGAATAACCGAGTACAGAGATAACTTAAAATATTATTATGCGAATGCAGTTTTTTAAAAGGATATTCTCCAATCACATTTCTCAACTTTTCATGCTTCGAAACCGCCAGTGGTTTTATCCACGTGTCTCACGTGCTGTACCGGCGAGCGACCAGCTGCATCGACGAGCCGACGCAGTCGCGAAGGAGCTTGAAATCCTCGCGATCGACGAGTTGAATCATCGATCGACGAGCGAATTTTCCAAGGGAGTTTATTGCAATATTTTCCTCTCTCGCGCTTCTCGAATAAATCTCTGCTCGGATTACCGGCGACTTATTTCCCGGTCGATCAAGAGGAAAAAAAATAATCGTCGCAAGGAAATCAGCAACAAACAAAAAAAAATTAACCGCGAAATAGCTGACGATTTTTTTCGCACAATTTTTGCAACTGTGTTTTTACTTCCATGCCGCGATCGAAAAGCAAAAAATGGAGGAGAAAGGAAACGTCGGGGACGATTCGCGTGGGAAATTGCACACGCACGGCCATTCGCATCTCGCATTCCGCGGATTACTGATCTCGCTATTATTAAACCCCTCGAAGGATAAACTAAATATAAAGTTTCGAGGTGCGAAATAAATTTGCGGTTGCACTTGAGGATCTTTTAAAGCCGGGCGCTATAGCCGATAATTTAACGCACCGTCCGACATTGAAACAATAATAGCATTGAAATAATCATAATAATCATAATAATCATAATAATCATAATAATCATAATAATCATAATAATCATAATAATCATAATAATCATAATAATCATAATAATCATATAATCACAATAATCATAAAAACGGCATTATTTTTAAGGATTAAAAAAAACAAGAATTCCAGTTTTTTCTCGCAAAAACTGGATCAAATACCTCTTATCAAATTGGCCCGATTAAATGAGTTACGAAACGATAAATCGTCGGTATCTCGAATCAATATTTTTTCACATGTTCGACGATCATCCACCCTCGTTCGAATTCTTTTGATCTGATTTTTTTTTTATCGACGACATCTAATCTCCAAAATTCGCTCAGAGTAAGTTCGATCATCAAATTTTCGTGACCCACGAAATTGACTCCGAAAAAAAGCGTGGTCGCAAAAAAATTTGCCTCAAAACCTTCAAGTCACCCGACAGAGATAAGACACTTTTTATTTCCTTTTTTATTTTTTTAAACGAACTTCGTGCTCTGGTGTCGGCCTCGAGCAAACATCAACGGTGTTAATTCGAGATGATGTAAAAAAGAGGTAAAAAAAAAGAACGCGAGATCGAGTAATAATACTAATTGAATTACGAGTGTCACTCACGTCATTTCCAATTTGACCCATTCTGGCTGCACCGACACGGTTAGCGATCGAATCCACCTCCGGGCAGAGTTCCCCCACGTTCGCCACAGGAATTTTTGACGATAATATCGACAAAAGCACTTAGTTATTTTTCCTCTTCCCTTTTATTAGTATCTCAATTAAAATTTTTTTTTTTTTACTGATTTTTAATTTTTTTTTTATTTTTCACTGCCGATCCGGACAAGAACCGATCACGTGAGCCGCTTTGGTTCACGATATTTCCGGCGCACAAGCTCGCGTACCTCGAGTCCAAATTTCCAAGATCAAGAAAAAAAAAAATCAAAAAATTCAAATCGCGCTTTTCGACGATTTTTCAAAATCGCCTTCGAAACTCGGTAAGGTGAATTTTCGGGACCGAATTCCGATCCGTTTGCTCTTAAGATCACCCACTGTTTAGGGACTTAATCGTTTAACAGTATTTACAAATATTACGCGACTAATCGATGTTTCTTTAGTTACAAAAATTTCTCATCAACTTCCTTGACTCCCTTTTTCGTGGTACAGAATTCTCGACCTATTCTCGCGATCACGTGCTTGCATATATATACATGTATACAATATAATATTATGTAGTTAACAATTATGTATATATATCGAAGTATCACTGGATCTCCGTTCGCATCGACGTTACATCAGGAAGTCCGAAAATCGCCACCTTTCGATTTTACGAAACAAACAGTTGCGGTCATATCACAGTCGTAATCGATTTTAATCGACGCTTTGACGACGGTCCAGCTGACTGTTTTATCGCGAGTCTCGTCCACCTGGATTTCCGGTCCTTGTGCTGTCTGTATTTTTCCTCACTTTCAAATTTTTATCCTTCCTTTAATTAATTTTCTTCCGCTCTTTCTTGGCCCTCGCTCATCGCACCGAGCTGACTTTTCGTCCTCGCTTTTCCTTTCTTTTCTTACGATATTTTCGTATTTATTTTGTATTTTTTTTTATTTTTATTTTTTTATCGAAAATATAAGTTTTCGAGGACAAACCAGAGAAACAAAAACTGGCGCGAGCAACGTGGGTTATAAAATTGTCGTTACACTGACACACGGTGCACAGACTCTCAGGTTACACTGGACATTACGGAGGACCTACTGTACGACGAGCAAAAAAAAAACGGTCTACACCGAAAGAGCGCCGGTTGCTAACTGACGCCTCGAGAACCGTGCCGCTGCCATGCGATCATCTGGCCGGGCCGCCGCGGGGTGGGGGGCGCTACAGTGCCGGCGTGGAGGGGGCAGAGTCGCCGGTTCTCCTATTCACCGACATTACGCGACAGTGACGTACGCAAAACTCGCGGGTGCGACACCGATGGCGAAGACTCTGCTGCACTTGCTCCGCTGATGCTCCGAGTTGTTCTTGCCAGTTTTTTTTTTGTTTTGTTTTTTTTATTTTTTTTTTTCGGACTTTTCGACTCGATTGCAGCAGCTCGCGAAATGTGCATCGGCGCAAAGACCTGCAAGCGAGATAAGGATTATCTCCGGAATCCTCGCTCGCCCCGCGGAAAGGACGGCGGCTGAAAATCGCGACGAGCTCTTTAAAACTTTTATCGTTTTATGCAATGAGAACTTTTTTTTTTTTGAGGGCTGGAATTTATCGTCGAAAATTGATTTTTTTTATTGATTTTTTTAGGGGTGGGATTTATCGTTGAAAATTCATTTTTTTTAATGATTTTTTTAGGGGTGGGATTTATCATTGAAAATGTATTTTTTACTGATTTTTTTAGGGGTGGGATTTATCGTTGAACATTTATTTTTACTGATTTTTTTAGGAGTGGGATTTATCATTGAAAATTTATATTTTGTACTGATTTTTTTAGGGGTGGCATTTATCGTTGAACATTTTTTTTTTACTGATTTGTTTAGGGGTGGGATTTATCGTTGAAAATTTATTTTTTTTAATGATTCGTTGAAAATTTATTTTTTTTAATGATTTTTTCAGGGCTGGAATTTATTGTTGAAAATTTATTTTTTTTTACTGATTTTTTTAGCGGTGCGATTTTTCGTTGAAAATTGCATTTATTTTTTAAACAGATTACCGATGCAATCAAGCGATTGCATCTATCGATCCGTGTTTTTTCCGTTGTTAACTCGATGGATCGAGCAATCTCCCGAATCTTTCGGCGGGTGGATTTTCGTAATCGGGCACGATAAAAGTCGGGACAAAACTTATGTTCGCTCCGTTAAAAAATAAAAAATAAAAACATCACTGACCAATAAAAAAAATACTTCAATCATACTAGCGAATAATGATCGTCGATTGAACGTCAATAATTTTACCCTTTAATCGATCGACGTAATCGTAAAAAAAAAAAAAAAAAATGAAAGAAATTACATTTTTCCTTTTTTTGGAGCAATATCGAACATTCAACTGATATAAAGTGACTGATGGAAAAAAATACGAGATTTTTAAAATTTTTTTATCCAGCCCAAAAAGACCGGCAAGGGCGACGCGGTTGGTGCGAACTTGGTACGTCACTGCCGCATGCACGGCCCGCTGCCTCGGATCAGCTGATGCCCTAGCAACAAGAGTTACTAACCGTGCTAAATATATATATATATATATATACATCTGTACCGGCACAAAGTACCCACACAGTGGGGAGCTCACGTAGCACGGTGAGTGGTACAATGCAACGAGTTTTCCTGCGTGTATGGGTGACTTCTCGCCGGCTTTTCATTGCCCCGGTTAGTTACTCATTTCGAGCTGCAGCACGCCGCTGCACCGCGACACACCTATACGCGGCGCGACCGTACATATCTCAAACGGCGAGAGTAATTCCGAAACGCACACTCCACTCTTAGCAATCCTACCTTTTTCATAAAAAAAAATATGATAATAGATAAAAATATGATAATAGATAAATGTATTTTTTATGAAATAAAAAATGCTTTAAAAAATCTTCTCATGGGGTGACAATTTTTTGGAAGATATGTGATTACTAAATATTCCAATGATGTTGAAAAAAAGACAAAAAAATGTGTGGATTAAAATAATAGGTGATAATAATTCCGAGACGCACACAACAAGCCTTCATTTTTTTTTAATAATAATAATAATAGATAAATCATTTATTTATTTATAAATGATTAACAGATAAATTTATTTTTTATGAAATAAAAAATGCTTTAAAAAATCTTCTCGTGGGGTGACAATTTTTCGGAAGATATGTGATTACTAAATATTCCAATGATGTTGAAAAAAAGACAAAAAAATGTGTGGATTAAAATAATAGGTGATAATAATTCCGAGACGCACAC
>JAPYZC010010634.1:0-12417 GCA_030522665.1 Ichneumoninae sp. A BG-2022a
GAAAAAAAAAAGCCTAAGCCGAGCAGGAGAAACAAACAAGTGTACGGACGTAGCACTATACAGCACTATACAGTTGAGTCCTTTTCTTCGGCTGCTGCTTGCGCTCGTGGCTGACTGACTGGCTACTGCTGGCCAACGAGAAAAGAAGATGTGAGGATTCGTTCTCTTGTTCGAATCGTCCCGAGCCTCTCCCTCCCTCTCTCTCTCTCTCTCTTTGTGGTATGGTGATGGCGCGCGCCGGCATTCTGGACATTTGCATATTACGTCTGGACCTCTTGCGACGACGTTAGGTAGCGGTCCTACCCGCGGTGCATTACATTAATTTTTGATCCTACGCGAAACACGAGGACTACTGACCCTAACCATCGCAACTATACGCTTATAAAATTATGCCGTCAATTATGGCACGCGTTAGACCTGTTGTTGCCACGTGCTTCGACGACCTCGTATTACAAATCACTGAATTAATAATAAATTTAACAAAAAAATAGCCATACGTTCTTTTTAATTCCCTGCTTCAATACAGTATTTCACGAAAATATCTCCGTTCGACGGTTAAACTGTCTTTTTTTAAGCCGACATTTTCGCGCGTAGTCGTCTGAACGTATCTCTATACAAGAATTAAATTTCCCAAGAGGCAAAAGTTCTACACGCCGTTCCTTTTAAATGAACCATGAGTGACGATCGCTTTCCCGCCCATTAATAACCGAATACCGATCAGCTGACTGCCCGGGAGGAATCCGTTAAAATCCAACGATATTCTTGCATAACGGTCGGTACGATAATCAATGAGCCAACAGAGCCTTTAAAATCCTTGGGAAGCAAAAAGAATTTTCAGCTCTGAAGACGAGTGAAGACTAGAATAGGGTTGATCCAGCGTCCGGAGAGTATACGATGAGAGCGAGTGTATTTCGCCACAAAAAAGGATCTGGAGGGGAAAGGATACTGATAGGCAAAGCAGCGAGCAGCAAAAGTTTCCCACAGTCTCTTCGCTGGTGGTGGCGATAGTTGACTGTGCCACCTTGCCGGCATGTCAGTAGCACGGTGGCTGGGCAAGCCTTTATTATAAATCTCCGATCATCGGAATAGGGACAACAGGCGGTAAGGAGGGGGGGGGGGGGGGGGATATACGGCTCGGGATGTTTGAATAGGAAGAGCGCAGGTAATGTGGGCCCATTTGAATATACCTGGTCCGGCTCATTCCAGCGGCCGGTCGTTGCATATATTTAAATTCAGGGGTGGCTCGGGGTCCGCAACCCTTGCTTCCTTCCTTCCTTCCTCGCGCTATCCTACTCTGACTGTCCCGCTCCCTCCCTATGTACTTCCGATCTGGAACAATAAGGGGGACAGAAGGGTTGCTGTAGGCAGGAAGGAGAAAGGTACGTCGGCCAAGCGGGATGGAAACCCGGACCCTCCGCCGCCCTGCCACAGGTAAAGGCGCGATTTTGCATAGATCTCCATACGTTACGTGCTCTCCTCCCCTTCGCAGTGTCCTTCTTGCCGCACCGTTTCCTTTTTTTACCACGTTACTCGGCCAGCATTTAAAGATCCAGGTATAGACCAGACGGTGTCATCCTCATGGGAAAGTATATGCAAACGCATTGTGACCCCGCAATCGCGTCGCTAGCGGACATATCGGGTGTGGGGTTGGAAGATCACACCCCTGAGATAGATGGTCTTTGCTCGTCCATGGCTCACAATTCCCAACCCTTACATTCATTTTGCGGATCCCCCCCACTATATCCCATCTCGCCGAACCTTGTCCTCACCATCATTCTCTTTTCGCTTCCATCTTATACTCTCTCTACTGTGTACCTATATGCATACGTAAAAACTTCTCTCTCTCTCTCTCTCTCTCTCTCTCTCTCTCTCTCTCTCTCTCTCTCTCCCTCTCTCCTTCCCTCTTCACCCCTCTCTCTCTCTCTCTCTCTCTCTCTCTCTCTCTCTCTCTTGCTCGCTCTCCTCACGTGTCTGGAGTCTCTCGATGACGACTGCGTTATATTCTTATACCAATGGCGGCCGTAAGAGAAAGAGTGGCAGTATGGTTTAAGAGACGAGCAACGAGAGAAGCGTAGAAAGACGAAAGAGAGAGAACGAGAGAAAGCGAAAGCGAAAGAGAGAAAGAGAGAGAGAGAGAGAGAGAGAGAGAGAGAGAGAGGGAAGAGAATTCTATTGTTAAGCAGAAGAAGCAACCGCCATCGAAAAGCAACCAAGTTTCTCGACATGCCCGACGCACACATTTTTTTCAACCGTCTTTTATTGTCGTTTCTTTGCTCTGACGTTCATCTAACCTTTCTCTCTCTCTCTCTCTCTCTCCCTCTCCCTCTCTCTCTCTCTCGATGCTGAGTACCTTACGAGAGATACGAGCATCAACGTTGAATCCACTTTCCGTGTAGTTGCAATTCACCACGATATAGCCTATGGCGGAAATAGCATTCAAGGCTAAGGCGACCGTTCCAAAAAAATCTAGCGAAAGAAAATGCATCGTCGGTTTATCGGCAAGTGAAATAAAAACTCTTGATATAACAAACTAATTTTTCAATCTTAAGAAAAACAATTAGCTGGACATGTTTGAGAAGCCTGTAGCCTGTAAGGTTGAGGCGATGATCGTGAATGAAATAATGAATGAAGTCAAGCGAAATCACGATGTATGACGTGGCGCGCGTATCCGTTGCTAATTATCATCCGTAGTCTAACCAGTAGAAGCAGCAGCAGACACGATCCCTCGGCACCTCGTAAAATTTAAATAACCTTACTCTCGTCTCATCCTCATCTTTAGTAGCCCACGTGGAAGTATAAGTAGAAGATGAGAGCGCAGACGATAAAAAAAAACGCGAGATTATGCGCGAAGCTCGCGTAACGAATGGCTTGAGAGATCAAGCAACAGCAGCAGCAGTACCAGCAAGTGCGCGCACCAGTGAACTAGTCTATAACGCGTGCGCAGGTGCAACAGGCGGGAGAAGAACCAAGGGAGTTAGGTAACGCAGTCTAGCATCAACCCGGCGCCTCGAGTCCGTTGCACCTGATGAAATTGAAATAAACGCAGTCAACTCATTTTCATTCTCATTAGTATACAGAGAACAAGTGGGCCAGTAGCTTCCTACGAGGATATAACCAGCGGGGCTATGGTAGTATAGTACATCTCGCTCACATACGTACGCGAACCCGGGGAATCCCGCATACCATTAAAACCTTTCAAGCCGTGGTTTGAGACTGCAGAGGTTTCCCGCTCTCGGACGAGCCGCCGCGTCTTACCACATCCACCATCGACTGAGTTGCTTTAAGCTTCGGACACTCCCATCAGGTCGCGAGGGGATTCCATGTGAATACTTATGCTCATTAACGGGCGTCCTCGACTCCAAGAATTTTCTCATCCTTTTTTTCCTTTGAAAGGGAGCAAAAAAACATTGCGTGCTCAAAATTCTCGCCATCCTTTCGTAGCTTCCTCTTTCTCTCACCGTTTCAATATCTATCTCTAGTCTCTCGGTGTCGCGTGCCACCGACAAACCTGCGCCAGTCATGAAATAAGTATACGAGAGAACGACGCTTGCTCGCGTACATATTCATGGACCCCAGGCGGTGCATAATGTTAATTATTCTACGATTCGTTTCTACATAAGAATTAAGCGACGATTCGGCCAATGATCCCGTCATTCAGGTTTCACCACATACGGGAAGAAATAACATCGCTGCTTTTTATTGCATTGTGAACAATAATGCACTATTTTTGTAGCTAATTTTTTTTTAACTCTATAACCACCGCTTGAGATGCAAATTTAACAGCTAATTATTTATTATAATCTAACAATCGAAGTCGTTAAGTTATTCGTGATTATAATTACAAAACATCTACGGGTATAACATTTGTTTAATGAAAAAATGCTATGGTAATCAACGAGCTAGGGTTTTGTGTGTACGGGGACCATAGAGCGATCGCCGTCTGTAGCCCCGGGACACGTGGAACACGATTCTTCTTGATCAATCAATTAATCTTCCTTATAGGTTGTGTATAGCGAGGAGGAGTTAAAACCGGAAGGCAAGCGGAAATACCCCACTACGCTCAACTTCGCGAGCCGTGAACGTATAAGCACGTGTGAGACGGTAAAACACCGAGAAATATTAACAGAAGCGCGCATTTTCATTGCGAAAGCTTCTCGCAAGATGCGAACGCGCGTCATGGCAAATTTAATTAAAACGATACTTCTCACCGTAGTTTTAATTCGTGGCAGTTTGGTGGGCGGTTTAGTTGTTGGAAAATATATATATATATATATATATATATATATCTTGCTGACCAGTCGTCGGGACATTGAACACGTACAAAATCAGCTTGGATTCAACAATGCAAAATGTTTGAATGATCGGTGAAATCGATTTTTTACACAGACGCGGCAGGTACAGCAGACAGTCTCTAGTCGCAAAGACTTATAATATAAGCGACTCTTGATGGACTTTTATATCTGCGGATCCATGGTTGAGGAGCTAAAATAAATGATCGCACTGTTGCCCCACGCCGTCGCATAACATGTATTTCGATCGAATGACTTGTCTCTTGACACTCTCGTAGTCGACAACGCGTGAAACCTTCAACAACTACGATAATCTAGAATAGAAAGGACATTCCCGCACGGAGGGACCCTCTTACCTCTTAGTTACTAGTAGAATATCTGTTGATTCATTCATTAAATTAATAGCTTGGGATAATATCGGTATCGAGAGTATAAATCTGTAAGTATGCCGAGCTTGATAGGCATAGGATAAGTTTCTCGGATAGCAGAGATTTCGTTAATGACGACGTAAGCTCATTCGGAGTGACTTGGCGAAGATTCTAATTCTATAACGGGTACCTAGCCAAAATGTAAACGAGTGGTCATAATTTGAACAACAGCAACGGCTGCATATTGTTTGCCTAACTATTTTGATGATCTTCCCGCATGCGCTTCAACGTATTGGCGTTTCATGTTGCTTGGTTAAAAAATTATATAAAATTAACACTTAACAAATTAAACAAATCTGTGTGGCGTGGAAGATGAGAGGACGAGCGACGGAGATCGCGTGGCCAGGTAAATATTGCGTTGATAAATATTTCTGCTTCTGAAAGGATCCGCTGTCTTATACTTCGACCTTCCAATCAGTAAAGCAGTGCTCCTTGCTCCACTCCGCAGTTTCGTTTTTTTCCCTCTTCATATTCGTTCTCTCTTCTCTAGAGCTCGTCTTGGCGCACTGAAATGGTTAGCTCTGTTAGATCCACGGCGCTCAACAATCTAGCTGGAAAACCTGTCTTACTAACGCGTAGTTTCAGAGAGTTGACTATAAGAAAACCGGTGGAATCGAGAAATGTTCTTCAGTTAACATGACTCAATTGCTGCGAAAGCCCGAGGCATCGGCGTACAATAACAGCAAATATCTCGGTATCGATCGAAAACGTAAGAAGTCACGTTCTTTGGCAGTGTTTGCGCAGAAGTTCATATCAACGTTTCTACTACTTCATGGGTTACGTTCATGGGAGTACATAAAAATTCGTCACTTCTATGTTAATTATTATTTCTCGTAGATTATTCTAGCGATGTGAGGTTACGATCTAAGGTTCATACATTAAAATGTATTCCCTATAGAAACATTTCGACTCTGAAAGTATAACGAGTGGAATTAATTCTCAAAATCGACATATGCGCAGAGAGAAGGATCTGGTAAGTTTTACCACACTTCGTATGGTAAACTCGGAATATAGTGATGTTTTTTTTTTTACATACGTGCCCATGTCGTTACCACACCTGGTCGTTTTATGTGATCCACGACATATAAAGATTATTGCCAACTAAAAAAACTAAAATCATTTGATACCTATAATTAAATAGAGAGTGTGTTAAGAACCCCATGAATAGTTATTTTACTATGCGGACTATAGGAATTAAATAATTTATCGATGTCTTAAAATTATCAACAATTCTCGAAACGTTTCCGGATTTCCAACAATTATTCACATATAAACTATAGCTTAGTTTCTTGTACTCGGTCTTTAGAGTAAAGAGTCCCCGACTCAAGTAACTAGCTCGCAGTTTCTGGCTGCGTTTCTAAACAATATTGGAATTCGCGATACGCTTGCTGATGTACGACATTGTACACTTAACGCAGCTCGGTTCGTGTTTATGTCGCCAGCACTCTCACCCCTGATGTTGGACTCGGAAACATCATTTCATGCAGTTATTATACCTCATATCCATACTCAAGTGTATAACATTGACAATCTGGAAAACTTCACATTTGATTGTTTGTTTGCCAACGATCTCGAATCGTGTACGGTAACTCCGCAAACAAATCGAGTTACGGCTACTATTTTGTAAAAAAAAAACTTTGTCTTTGAATAGTTGATGCATATTGCAATAAAAATATCGAATAATAAAATATATTCATGTAACATTGTCTTTCATGTATTGACTCCCTTTAACCGATATCTTTTTATGGTGCTATTGTTATGTTTTTGCACTTTTATTTAAATGAATAATAATTTTATATCGCTCGCAATAAACCTATTCGGCTGGCTGAAAGATAATCACCGCACATTCCTCTGGCGTTTATTGCATGATGTTAAAGGGCCGTGCATATTAGACTATTGTAACAATTTCAGGCACAATGTCGGTTAAACTTGATACAATCTGTTTTAGCAGCCGGTATAGCGTTGATAACCGATTCCTATGAGTGTGCCGATATTTCCCATACCGTATTGTACACGCGACTAAATCTTTTTCAATAACCAGCATGGCAAAAATTGCCAGATTGGTAGAGTATTCTCAATTTGCCATAATGTATAGAAAACTTTGCCATATTTTTATTGTAGCCGTTCCTAGAAAATTCTCTCCGTGCAATGGAATGCAGAAAGCGCATATATATGGGATAGTGGTCATGGCGTGTGGGTATTTGGGGTCGCATGGATCATTCGTGGATAGCAAAGGTCAAACAATACAGCACGATTGGGCCGTCGCTTCCGTGCCGGTTCTTCGGTATTAGGCCGAGGTAGTTGAGAAAGAGAGAAAAAGAGAGAGAGAGAGAGAGAGAGAGAGAGAGAGAGAGAGAGAGAGAGAGAGAGAGAGAGAGAGAGAGAGAGAGAGAGAGAGAGAGAGAGAGAGAGGGTGTAGTAGTACACCGGGCCCGCGCTCGTCCCCAAATAAGTCAGCTCGCTTTTATTCTTGACTCAGGGATATTCTTTATAGAGGCCGAGTTCCGCGCCGGTAAGAGTTCACGTTTCGCTCGATGTATATTCCGCGAATGAACATATATTCACCGTTGCACAAGTGGAAAACCGAAGCAAAAGCCTGCCCACGTATTCTGTATAACTATGTATACGTACTAAGTACGAGGAGTTAAGAGGGCCTACAAGCTGGCCCGTGTTCGGGCCCTTACTTATTGGACAGTTTACACGTCGAGTGTTTTCATGGCTTGACGCAAGCTGCCCAGGTGGGATTCTGCCGTAACTGGAAAGCGGCACGTCACTGACTCCACACTGGCTGCCGTATGCCAAAACGCCATATCGGTCCTTCTCCGGTCGGCGTACACAGTCAGAGCGAAGCCAAAGGTCTTCCCAGCGCTAATAAGCTCTGGGTAATGCTACTACGCCACCGCTTGCTAGAGAAGCGTTAACAATTTTCTCCGTTACGTCAGTTGCGGTTTGAGAATCTCACTTTTACATCGGACGTGATCTCGCGCAGAACATTTTTTTTAAGTGTAGTTATGACCGTCACTTCCAGTTTTAAAATGTCATTTTTCGAAGTTAAGTTACACCGGAAGTCAAGTTATATCGGAAATGCGTCACTTTCGGTATGATAATAAGATTTTCAATGTATTTGGAGTGGATCCAGAGTACACTGGAGTGTACTCGAGGCAGATTCAAGCTTTCCGAATAATATTCGCTGATCACGCATCTACAGAATAGGGGACAGGTTCCAATACAGTGCCCGGTACAGGCATGGCAATAAAAATTTTCTTCGAACCGATATATGTTGGGTCCGACTGAATACCGCGGTCGGGCAGATACCGGCTTGAGCGCCAATCGAGTACAATACCGTCGACAACTGACGCGGTACCGTAGCCATGCCGATTGTTTAAATCTCACCTGGATGATTCTACCACACTCCATATTTCGTATCTGAACAATCTTCGATTGTTAAATATTCTTATTCGCATCTCCGTGAGCCGTCTGTGCGAGCGAGAGATGGAAAGAGTATCATACATTTGAGAAAGTATAGTTCCAATCGATGCGGCTCTATACGTAAGAGGGAGAAAGCTTTCGAAGGACGTAACAACCTACAAGGCTTCTCGGCTAAAGGATCTCGAAAAATCGGGGCGCGCTGAGAGTCCATCCGCGCACACAGTGGGTACGTCTCAGGTAACCTGTACCCGCCTCAGGCCCTTGCAAAGTCTCACGAAACGGTGCCTAATAATATGCTCGCAAAGTTTACTTCGAGCGTGAATTCATACCTTTGGGGCGTCATTGTAACGAGTCACAGGTTTCAGCAGCAGCCGTTGCAAGAGAGTCCCACGTTTGCATTAAAATGCATCCGGCGATTGGGAGACTTTAGAAAATTTGCTAGTCTATAGATTACCGGCGGGAGAAGCGCTCGAGAGAGGGAGAGAAATAATATATTTGTCACTCTCACGATTGAGACACCCTAAAATCACAGTAACAATTACGGTTGGATTGAAAAAAACACGCATAAATTTATTTACTTTGTAGCGGATGGACTATACTATACTACTGGAGTAGTAAATTCTCACTGTATGTCGGTGTTGTTGGCTATTTAGGCTAAGCCGGACGTTGAAAGTCGGGTGTGACACCCCCAAAGACGTAGCTGAAAATAGGTAACCGAAGCATCTGACCAAGGCTAGAGAAAGAGTGAGTAAGAGGCTGAGATGATTATCGGTTATATAGGGAATTGAAAGGGTGTCTAAGGAGGTGTCTAGTGCGGTACTGTGCGGAGGCGGATTTCTCTGCGGGGTGCTGCTACAGGCCACTTGAATCGCTCTCGCCCTCAATAGGCATTCGGATTTCGGACACCCACACCGAGAGATCGGCGCTTTCTGATAGCTGTTACCCAACGCGGATAATGCTTTCCCTGGAGGCAATCCTCCTCCATCGAGTCGTACCCTCCACACTCCTGCAGCGATGTCTTATCGTATATGCTACGAGGGATTACTACTCCACAAGCTACTCCGTAGCGATTTAGTTGCAACATTATTGTGTGGGGCGATGTATGCTGGGAAGAAAAATAATTAAAAGCAACCGGTAAGTGGTTATTTGGCTTGGACTGCATCTTTGGAACAGGTACACGGCCATACGAGCTCTCGGGCTCCGATCGTTATCTGCCAAATCACTATCAATCACGAGGAAGCCACGCGCTTTCACGACTTCTTCGCGCCCCATCGCTGTAAACGGAACCAATCTGTCTTAAACTTTTTGTGCCTCCGATAAATAAATTACCAAACTCGATAATACGCGAGATATGCTATTTCAAGACATAGTTAAAGTTTCCTTTCTCACTCTGCAGGGTGCTCTTAGGGAACTTCGGTTCTCTCTCTCTCTCTCTCTCTCTCTCTCTCTGTCTCTCTCTTTCTTCATTAGCATCTTCATTAGCATCCTTAATTACGAGATAAATGAGTTTAAAAATATTGAGCGAGTAAATAGTTCGGATCATTTATTGCTTTTGGATTCGTGGAACTACCATGCCCCGAGTCCACGTAAGGCGGTTCGAAGTATAATTTCGAAGAAGTTTACCCACTCTAACTCGGAATCACATTTGAGATCCAAAACCTGATTCCTATTCGAGGGATCTATAGCCGAGAAATAGTCGGCTATCCCAGTATCCAACGGCGAGTACACACACACCCGGGGGTGGGGGGGAGGGGGATCGAAAAAGTGGCGAGAGCAGCAACCCAGCAGTGTCGGAATGCACATAAAATCGTGAGTTTAGCCTCACACCCATTCTCATTCTCGATTCTTTACCGTCGATACTCCCTTACCGCCTGGCCCTCAAAAATATTGCCGTCCAACAATGAAACAAGTAACGAGTCTATTTGTTTGAAAATTTAACGGGCATGTTCCTCATTCTCGAGATCTTCGAACGCTCGATGAATCTCCTCGTCGATATATACTACGAGAATTGAGAGGGAAAAAAAAATCAAAGGTCGTTCGCGAAGGCCCGTGGCGACACCGTTAACCCGAGCATGTATGTTCGTTCTTCTTAATAGCCGCTCTTTCGAGAGGCGAGATAACGACGACGTAGCGGATACCTCACCGCTACTATGCTAACAGTAGGATAGAAGAGAAAACGCGGCGCGAAGTTGTGTCGTGTATTTCGTAAATACTATTATATGGATGGTCCTCCAAGACTTTTCTCTCACTCTCTCGCGTACATCACAAAGTTTCTTCTCTTCTTTACCTCGTCATAGTAGCATACAGTAGTGGGTTTTATCCTTGTCGCACGGTCGCCCGATCTCTCGGGGCGTATCATGAGTTCGGTTACCAAACTGGACATAAATTAATCCCGTCAAATGTCCTCATTCGTTACAGTGGGGTCCAGGACCCGACAGACTCTGGGCGAGGTTCTTTCCAACTCGCACACGGCACCGCTACCCAAGGTTAATCTTAACATATAGCTGTGCACGTATGTACCAACACACATATATAAATATATAGATATAGCGATATGCGTAGAGTACAACTTGCATAAGCCTTCTGGATTCTGTTGACTGCTCAACAACCGATTGCAAACGGAACGACTTTTATTTTTGACTCCTTAAATTAAATATAGCCAACATGATTATGTTGGCTATATTTTCGTCTCGAGTATGCTCGGACTTTCATCCCTTTAAGAGCGCGAGGAGCGTGTACAACCCCAAACAGAACGATTCACTACCGAGAAGTTATCGTCAGTGGGGCTATAAAACAATATGACTCAGTTACCCCAAGCAACACAAACGTAGAGAGTGAAACATATTGCGGTTATTGTCAAGCTTATAGGTACCTATTTATAGCTTACTACTCGTTCCGAGCTATACTGAATGTGACAAAGTTCACTCGATCCATGTTTTTGCTCAATAAACTGTCTTACGCTCGGCGAAAGGAGTTGGCTAATGATTATTTGCATTGACGTTTACGTTTACGAATACTAATGTCAATTCAGTGAAACACCGCGATAGCAGTGGAATCTTCTACTTTGTTTCTCAAACATTCCTGCAAGCCTACTTATTTTTTTATTTTATTTTTTTTTTCGTTTTATTCCAGAGAAACGTTATATCCTTGAAGGATTTTTACCGTTCTATTTTGTTTCCTTTCAGCAAGTTGAAGCTATTCCGGAATCTCTCTGGTAAAGGTGCCGGTAGTAGTACGACCGGGTGTCTCGCGATTTATGCAAAATGGTACGTAGCTCCCGCGGGAGCTGCCGCGCCAGAGCGCGAGGGCGAACCCTCCATAGCGAGAGCACGTGCGCGCGACGGCGCGGGGTTATACGAAGGACGTAGCAACCCCCGTGAGAGGTATACGGTTCCCTACCAGAAGAGTAGAAGAGCACCGGGCGCGGCGGCACTAGTGCCCCAAGCTCGACGCTGATATACTGCCAACGAGCACTAACTCCACTGTGCACGCGCGCCTTCCCGATTTCGTCCCAGCTGCACGATCCTCTCTTTTCCCGATTTTTATTACTTCGATTCCCGATAACACCCCGATCCACGGGAGTATTATCGATACCTTATACCCACACGTATATTCGCTAAACTTATGAATCCTTTATGCTTTATTGCTTTATCGTCCAAGTACGGATAATGTACCACGATGTATCGATTTGACGAGTGACAACTGCTTATGAGAAAACTTTCTCCCCCCCCAAAATGTGTAATCGGCGATATATTTTGGCGAAATATTTTCGACCATTGACAATACGAACATTGATAAAACAGCTGTAATACTAATCGTTTTTCACTATCTATTAATTACTTTTACACGGACAAAACGGATTAGTTGGGCTAACAAAAAAAATAGCTAACCCAACCAATTGTCTTAGTGCTCTGAGCGCCAGACGATAAATTGGTCGAGTTAACGATTTTAAGTTGGTTGATATGGTATTCGCTAAACCAAGTACTTTGTTAGCTGGGCCAATTGCTAGGGAAATTGTTGGATTAGCCATTTACTTGTTTGCTTCAATAATTTACTGGCGTAATACAACCAAGCGACTTGGTTGGACCAACAGCACAGGTTATCAAAAATCTTAATAAACAATGAATACAAGATATTGACCTGCACGACCGCGTAAATGCTTTTTTATCACCCGAAATTGATTTATTGTCATTTTTTTACCTTCGTACCATTGAAACCTCGGAATAAATAATTTGGTCGATAATGAGGATTCGAACCTGCGACCCTGCGAT